>JAWWMK010042559.1:0-11419 GCA_035047105.1 Galeopsomyia nigrocyanea
TTGAAACAAAGGGAAACGTCGAGCATGTTAATCGTCTGTGATTGACTTATATGCTCGACGTTGGCACCCGCGGGCAGGGCAGACTGGCAGACTCGGAGGAGGAGAGAGAGGCGGACAGGGCCGGCTACTGAACAGCCTGCGCCCTCGTCATATCTTTACTTAACGTTATCATTGTCGTAAATCAGTATCCAAACCATACAAAACAAAACAAGCCTTGTAAAATCACAATCTCAAGTTCACTATACCTGCCTTTTCAAATTCATTTAGAATCCATTATTAAACTAATATCAAATAATCGAGTTTCCAAATTTAGCACTCATGCACACGTAAAGTATCTTTACTATCAGCACTGTAAATTCATAAAGGTACGTTGCGGATTTATGATGAAGCGTCTGATAAATTTTTAATTGTAAATTATTTCAAAGGATATGCTCTGCCGAGTGATACATTAATAATTTGAATTTGTAATATCATATGAAATACGTCATCAAAGCTGCCATGTAATATTTTCAATCCAAAACATTTTTCAATATATATATTTTACGTATGTACTAATCAAATTCAATAAATTCCCCATTACTCGATCGTTAATTGCATTTACAAGCTTCAGCGAAATTAAAATCAATTCTTTATTTCTCTTTCAATCACTAAAACTGTTTGCTAGAAATTATTAAATTGCAAAATCCAGTATATTACGCTAAATTATGATGTTCAAATATACTCATAAAAAATCGAGTGACGTATACAAACTATCTCATCAATATTACAAAGCGACTCCAAAATTTCTCCAAATTTTCGATGTTGTTCTTACATCGACAATTTGTATTCAATAAAACGCAACTATTACCGATTATCAAAAATATAAAAATGCCACCATAAGTTATATCAATAATATCAACATACGTAAGCTATATTTCAACAATAGAATTATTAAACAGCAATTGCGTTCGACATTATTTTCATATATATTTAACACGAAAACTCAATATTTCAAAATATGCGGCAAGAGAAAAATTAAGTTTCATAATTTTAGGATGATAACAACAAGATACCACGTGCACTGAAAACTAAGAGCGATAGCATTGCTATTATGACGGTCCCGGTTGATTTGCATCCCTTTACTGTGCCCACTCTACCTGCGCGTTTCTCTTCTAGCATCTCCTTTAACTGCATGTTTATAAGCCTCACTCGATATAAGGTCTTATTTAAATTTTCAAACAACTGTCAATTTTGAATATTATTTAATCAATAATTTTATTATTTTTTTTTATTCAAATGGAAAACGATTTCGATATATTTTTTTTTAAATTGTTGAACGTGAAAGACTCGCGGTAAACATTGCAAGTAAAACTCACATCAATTTATATTTCTTCCCAAACGGACAATCGCAAAAAGAGAGAGAGAGAGCGCAGTTTTTATAACGGTCTTCCTTCAGCGCGTCTCCGAAGATTCAAGAGCGTTTTTATTGCTCGATTACCTGCGCGCCACTTTTTCTCGGTCTCTTCTTGCAAGTTGCAATTGCAGATATGTATAAACAAATGGAAGACAAAGACGAAGAAATAAAAGAATTAAAACAGACAAATAAAGAATTACACATTCAAATGAGTAATGTCGTAGCAAACGCTACTCAAGAAGCCAGTGAGATGCAAAATCGCTTAAGCGCAAATAAAGCTGGAAGGAGCGTCAAATTCCAGGATATATATGAGTTTATTGAAAATTCAAACGTCGTTGAAGATTTCTCGTTGATTCAAGGGAATCCGACTTCAAACGTGGAAGCACCGTGGTTCCACTCTACGACGAGGCCATCAATTACTAAATTGACTTACTCGCTCCCGTAGTCGACATTCCTTGTGCCAAAGATTACTACAAGTGTTGCGCCCACACAGCCGACACCTGTAAATGCAGGCGCATCGCCTGTATGCTCGAGCTGGGGGAGGGGGAATCTAGCCTAGGGACTGGCTTCTTCGCTCTCGCCAGCGCGTGGCGTGCTTCCATAGTCGGCGATGCAAGTACCAAGAGAAGAAGAAAGCGTAGTCCAGCCGACTGTGAACGCTACGAGTCAAGGCTATTTGGATACTTTGCGCTCAAGCTTCTCCAGCAGGCACTTGAAACTTCAATTTTCTGGAGATTCCAATGTGAGTATCGAGGAATTCTTGGAGCAAGGAGAGGAGCATCAACGTGTAGACCGAGCGGCTGACGAAGAGCTTTAAGATTCTTTGACGACTCTATTTAAGAAACCTGCTTTGCTTTGGTATCGTATGCTAAGGCCTTCCTGGCATACTTATCAAGAGTTCAAGCAAGCAGCTTTGGAAATATACAACAAGTCAAGGAGAAACAGAACGAATTTGATCGTAGAGGCGCATCAACGTACACAGGCTCGTGAGGAGCCCGTGCACTCTTATATACCTTCGCTATACACAATATTTAGCAGGTTTGAGCGACCTTGGTCCCTGGCTGATTAAATCGATCTGATAATAGAAAATATATTACCAAAGCTCAAGCGAAGACTGAAAAAATATCGAAGCACCTTTCAAGACTTCAATAAATTGTTCCGTAAAGCTCAAGAAGCTGAAGATGAAGAGTCTGAAGAGAATTGGCAGGATCTTCCTCCAGCCGAAAAATGTATATTGCCGAAAGCGGTGTGGGTGCCGAAAACCAAAGCGTCAAAGCCCAGACCGGCGCTCGCCTCCATGAATTCGAATCAATCCTCGCACTCGCAGGCTGATATCGAGAAGTGCTTCCATAAACTCTTCGAGAAAAAGATGAACGAACTTAAAGCTCCGTCTTTAGGACTTCCACAGTTTCAGCAAGAGCCGAAAAGCGACGACGTGTCAGTTCCGACTGAAAAGCTGATGGGGAATTGCGGTTAGTCGATAGGTTCACACGGCAGAGGCCGCGGCGGTTATGCTCGTGGTCGCGGAAAGGGTGGCTGGTGGCAGAATGGCTTGCGCACTAAAGACCCCGTGCCGAAGAATGACAATCATAAAGACAAGGAAGCAGGCCCTTCAGGTGATAAAGTTCTTTGTTGGGGGTGCAGCTGACCCGGTTATACCAGATTTATTTGCCCACAGTGCTCAGAGAAAAAAAAAACAAAGAGGCGGGTAAGTAGATGAGTACTGCCCTAGCCGATCCGCGGACCTTCGAAACGAAAGGCGTCACAGGAGTAGCGCAAGCACCGTGCAACGCGAAAGCCGACTCAATGCTAGCCCCGAGCGATTCGAACGCAACACAGTCGCAAGGTAATGGAGGTACTGTGGCAAGCGCCTTAGTTGACGAGTTCCCGAGATGTTGGCTCGCCGTTAACGTCGGCCAGTTTAAATTTCGAGCACTTTACGACACCAGTGCATCGCGCACCGCACTTAATCCAATGGGCTTACAGGTCGCCGCGGCATCAAACAGGCGCTTGCGCTGTCGATGGCCATATCGTGCCCATACTCGGCTATATAAGATTGCCGTTTACTATAGGAGGAGTCACGCATTGCATAGATGCCCTCATTTTGAGTGAGGCCGATGCTGAGTGCACTTTAGGTGCTGATTCAATTCGCGCTTTTGCGGCTGTTCTCAATCCAAAGACGAATATGTTAAAGATAGAAGGCAGTGACTCGGAAATACCCACGGTACTTTCCTCTTTGCGCACAGAGGAAGCCATGTCACTGGCCTCTCTCGGTATCGAAGACGTTACCGAAAGCCGACGCGAAGAAATCGAGAAGTTAATGCATGATCTCCTGCCTGAGCCTTCGTGCGAAGAACTTGGTTGCACGGGCTGGATAGAGCACGATGTCGACGTCAATAGCGCACGCCCGATCAAACAACGTTATTATTCAATGTCGTCGAAGATCGAGGCTGAGATGCACGAACAAGTATATAAGATTCTTCGAGCGGGCATAATCTGCAAATCCAAAAGCGAGTGGTCGAGGCCAGTTGTTATGGTACGAAAGCCAGATAATTCGTACAGATTTTGTATCGATTGTAGAAAAGTAAACTCAGTTTCTTGCATCAGCGCATATCCGTTACCGCATATGGATGTAATATTGCGTAAGCTGCAGCACGCAAAATATATTACAGCGCTTGATTGCTCTGGAGCTTTTCTACAGATCCCCTTGACGGAGCGATCGATACCGATTACTGCTTTCACAGTGCCAGGACTCGGCTTATTCGAATTTGTTCGGATGCCATACAGACTTGCGGGTGGGCCGGCGACTTTTCAAATGTTGGCGGATAAAATTATTACGCCGGAGATGGAACCGTACGTTTTTGCGTATTTAGATGACCTTATCATTGCGACCGAAAATTTTTCGGATCATATAAAGTAGCTTACGATAATTTTAAAAAGAATTAACGAAGTGGGTCTGACAATAAATCGCAAAAAGTCAAGAATTTGCATGTCTGAAGTTCGCTACCTCGGCGTGCTTGTTAATCGCGACGGCTGCCGGTCTGATCCAGAAAGAGTCCGCCCCATAATAGAATAGCCTGCGCCTAAAAATTTGAAACAACTGCGAAGATTCTTAGGTATGGCCTCGTGGTACAGGAAATTTTTAGACGACTATGCCACGATTTGCGAGCCTCTCGCTGTGCTCACTCGGAAAAACACCAAGTACAAGTGGAATGACGAACAATGGATAACTTTCGAACGGGTAAAAGCGCTTCTCACAACTGCGCCCGTTTTGGCCCGGCCTGATTTTAATGCTCCGTTCACTATTGAATGCGACGCCAGTGACACGGGCTTTGGAATTGTTTTATTGCAGCGCGTGGAACGGGAGGACCGCGTCCTCTGCTATGTGAGTCGCACTCTGACTGACGCGGAGCGGAGACTATCAGTCACTGAACGCGAGTGTCTGAGCGTTATATGGTCGTTTCGACCTTATATAGAGGGTTACATTTCACTGTGGTAACCGACCATCATAGTCTCATAGGGCTCCGTAATTTAAGAAATCCGAACGGCAAACTAGGTCGTTGGTCGCTCGTTTTACAGTCATACGACTTCTATATTGTACATCGAAAGGGAAGCAACCACGTGGTCCCGGACGTGCATTCTCCCATGTACGAGACTGACGAGGACGAGGTCGCCGCCTTGACCTCCTTAAGAATCAGTGATGATATCAAAGACCCTTGGTATCGAAAGAAAATGAAACAGGTCATCGACGACCCAAAAGCACACCCATACTGGAAAGTAGTGGGTGGACGCCTGTATATTTATAGGCCCGATCCAGTAGTCGACGACTTGCTTGGTCATGACTATGATGCCTGGAAACTCGTCGTGCCGCGAGAGCAACTCAAGAAAGTTTTCGCGGAATGCCACGAAGAGCCAACGGCAGGGCATCTTGGCCGATTCAAAACGCATCAGCGAGCACTCACTCGTTATTATTGGTCAAACATGTACAAAGATGTGGCACACTATGTGCGTAATTGTCTAGTGTGCCAATAGGTAAAAGTCGAGCAATTGGCTCCTGCAGAACTCATGGGTAGGCACGTGGTCACTCGACCGTGGGAAATAGTCTCCGGGGATATTATGGGCCCTTATCCGATATCATCTCAGGGTAATGAGTACTTATTAATTTTAGTCGATCTGTTTACGCGATAGATCGAGTGTATCCCTGTGAGAAAAGCCAAAGCAAAAACTATCAAGCGAGCGATCAACGAGTGCATATCTTTGCGCTATGAAATTTCTGTCGGATAACGGCACGGAATTTAAAAATAAGCTCGTTGATGATTTTCTCACTTCCCACGGCGTAATTCATGCGACGTCCGCGCCATACTCGCCGAAAACGAATCCAACGGAACGAGTCAACCGCACAGTCAAAACAATGATGACTGCTTTTATCGAAGAAAAGCACACGACGTGGGATTCACATATAGCGGAGTTCGCTTATACGTATAACAAGGCCGTGCACGAAGCCACTCGATGTAGTCCTGCATTTCTAAACTACGGAAGAAACCCCGAGACGCCAAACTCAACTAGAAGAGAAGAAGAAAGAATAGCGACGCAAGAACTTCAAGACGCTGTTCAAGAGGATTGGCGTGCTCGCATGGAGAAAATAGACGAGTACAGAGCAGTAGCACTCGAAAATTCAAAGGTAGCACAAGACAGACAAGAAAAATATTATAATAAAAAACATCGCAAAGTGGTTTATAAAACTGGCGAAAAAGTATGGGCGGCAAATCGTATTCTTCCGTCAGCTGCGAAGAAAATAGCGGCCAAATTAAGTTCGAAATTTGCGGGACCTTTCGTTGTCACGCGACGAATAGGTACAAATTCTTATCAACTTTAAACCGAAAATGGAGTCGATATAGGATCGGTTGCGATTCGTGATTTGAAGCCCTGTCACGACGCCGACCACTCGATGATGATTTATACGAAATAACCGATAGTGACAAAACTCAAGAAGCTCAGCAGCTGGATGAAAGCTCGCAAGAAAGCGAAGCGCGCGCGTTGGAGATGCAGCCTGACGCTGCGCTCCCCGAAATAGAAGAATCTACGGTGAGCGAGCCGCAGCCGATACCTATGGCTGTGGTATCCAAAAGAAGAGGCCGACCCCCAGGCTCGAAGAAACCTGTGCCTCTTCCCGTCGTACATTCGCCGCGCCGTTTGTGCTTGCGCGCTAATAAAAATAAATAGTGTTTCTTTCCGTTTTTCAACTTATTAACTCATTCTATTTTTCGTTTTCCGCTCCTCTATGCGTTCTCTTGCTGCTCTGCTGTTCTTCTGTGTCCTACCCACATATTTGCACTGAATCGATGTTGAAAGTTATCTGGAAGACATAAATCGAATTCAGCCATTTTTCATGCTACCGTATATTTCAAATGAAGTACTTCTTCGTAATAAATGAACAGTGAAATTTATTATAAATCGTTCCATAATTGGCAATACGAATGTAAACAGAAGCTTGAAAATTGACATACCAATGAATGTTTTTTTTTTAAATGAATAAAGTGAAGTTAGATGTTGAAGAGTAAGTGTAAAATTCGAATATGTCATACACAACAATGCACGCTACAAAAGAATAACTTATAGTAAGAAATTTTTTTAGTTAAAATTAAAATAACCTTCTCGAACAACAAATGATTTTCATGATCCCAATGATGTTCATTATGTTGGTTGAACATACCCACCCGACCGTACGTGGATTCGTCCTTCCACTAAATTCTGTCCATGATTTCTTCGTCTGCTTCGATTTTATGCAAGAGTTGTTGACAAAACAACAAGCGATTCTCAGGATCTTGTTTATCTATTTCAATCATATGAATAATCGTAAGTAATACTGAAAACGTAAACCAGCGAAAAATTTTATGTTTAAAATGTTGTTTCCGTTGGCTGAAAAACTCGTATTTTTTAAATATCAATACCAACATATGCAATTAATTATTTAGCATAAAAATATAAATAATTTTGAACAGTCAGAAAATGGACTTCTTTTCAAAAATGGGCATATTGATTACACAAATTCTTGCACCATTGGATTCCTCATAATTTTTGTACATAGAAAATCGTTGTATAAATCAAGTACCCGCTAATAGGATCGTCATAACCCTCGTCGAAAATCTTTGCTAAGCGGCGAGTCACGCGCGATTTTACTCGTGGAATCGCTTCGCATGGTCGCCCGGTGCTCCAGCGTCGGCTCCACGGATACTCATAGCAAACGCTGTTGTTAGCTGTATAACTGTTTGGTTCGAAGTTTAGTTTAATACTGTGCAAAAGAACCACAGAATTTTTTTTAAATCAACTGAAATCACATTGATTGAAAGTAGAGAATTGTAATGTTCGGAATTACGTTAAAAATCTTGGAATTTTCGAGATTATCGTTCAATCAATGATACTACATACGTTGATAAACTTCGTGACAGCTTATTTTTTGCCGCATGATGAAAGTAATCCATGAATATGGCATAAATTCTTATTTGTAACAAATATTAGAAATTAATAAATTGGTTATGCGCGACCGTTGCGAATTTGGATGTATAATTAGCCATAAACCAGGATGCCTCGACGGACGTCGACGACAGTGACGTCAGTGACTGCAGTACTCGTCGTCTTGGTGGATGTTTAGACGGGACGCGTGCTCGTGTCCGTGGCCTTGGCGTTGAAACTGCTGCTGCCTGTCTCTTTTAACGTACTTCTTTGCAGCCCGTCGAGGGGCTGCATCTCTGCTCTCCTTGCAATCCGGGTGCACTTCAGAGACGACGTCGCACGATCACACTACTAATCGGTTTCAACACGCGAAAGGAAATTCCGCAACTCAGCGCGGGCGCGTCCGCCTCGGCCAACGGTTAGCCGGAATCTGCCTAATTGCTATAGGCGCAAGACAATTCGTCCATCTCTCTCGCTCTCGCGCAAACTACCTTCTTCGCACCTACACGGTAGCTGTCTCCTCTCGTGGCATCGCTCACTCGCATCGTTATACGGCAAAATACGAGCGATGCCACGGAGAAAGACAGCTACCGTGTAGGTGAGAGAAGGATAGTTGTGCGAAAGCGAGATAGAAGGATGAATTCTCTTGCGCCTATAGCAATTAGGCAGATTTCGGCTAACCGTTGGCCGAGACGCACGCGTCCGCGCCGAGTTGCGGAATTTTCTTTCGCGTGTTGAAACCGATTAGTAGTGTGACCGTGCGATGTCGTCTTTGAAGTGCACCCGGACAGCAGGGAGAGCAGAGATGCAGCCTCTCGACGGGCTGCAAGGAAGTACGGCAAAAGAGACTGGCAGCAGCAGTGTCAACGTCAAGGCCACGGACACGAGCGCGCATCTCGCCTAAACATCCACCAAGAGGATGAGAGCTGCAGCCATCGAAGTCACCATCGTCGACGTATCCTGGTTTATGACTAATCATGATAACCCCTCACGTGCGTAAGTAAATTTTTTGTGCGCGGTATCCGAGCGTTTAGAATGCTATTAGCAATATGTTCCGGCGCTCTTTCGAACCGAAGACTTTTTTCTCATTGTCTTTATACGAAATCAAAGCGAAAAACATTGAAAATTTGTATAAAGAATAAGGTAAGTGTACCCAAAAGGGATCAGATCAGTTTCGGCAAACAGCCGTACCTTTGTACCATAAACAAATTTTTTGATGGGAGTGGACTCCTTTTAAAGCTGCGCATCTACTCCTTAAAATGAGCCGTCGCACGAATTTTTTTATAAGATCTAAGCCGAATTTTCGCACTTCAAACTAATCCTTTTTTTTTTTCCCATGTAAAATAAATAGACCCCGCCCGAGCATAAAACGGCTGCTGTCAAACGGATTTCGCTTTTGCGGATAATTTAAATCTATGGGATTTTCATTAATTGATAATACAATGCCACAGTTTAGTACTGTGAAAGCATCGTGAACATTTCAAAACCGAACCTAAGTAGTCTCATATTGTTTATAGTCCGATATTGGGTACGTCAATCTTATTTTAAAAAAAGGTAACTTTATTACCTAGTGCCTGAACGCGCCTGTAATGATAAGAGTGTTCTCCGTCGTCATGCATGATTCTCTGCGTTGTCCTGTACGAGCACGTAACACTTAACCTGTCGCGAGCGACGACACGCAGACTGCTGGATGGCGCCGCCCGGAAAGATTGGACCACCGGGTTGTGAAGACGATCACGGATTTCCTGTGGTCGCCCACCATCCGGGTTTCGAACTAAAACACTGCCTGTTTCCCTTAACGTCTTCTCCGTCCTTCCGATCGTCTCAGGAGTGGGCATGTTCACCCGACGACGGACCTCAAAGCGTTGCCGATACAACCGAGCAGCCTCTTCTCGGTTTCCGTCAGCCCGACCAAGACACAGCACCATATCGGTATATTCCTCTGCCGTATACACAATACGAGGCATTGTGCCTTTTTAACGATATGCGTTGACTGAACCATTGAACGATAGCGCGAGTTGAAAACATATGAATAGCGGAAAACAAATAGCGCTCGAAAAAATTTGAGTTTGATGTCGAACATATTTAAATTATTTTATATTTAAAACATTTAAAAACGAAAATAGAAACGGCTTTCGGCATTTAAAAAAATGCAGAATATTACTAATGTTATAGTTGTAAAATTTGAATACGTTATTATTGTTCATAACTTAATAAGCCAGTGAAGTTATACTTACTTTATATTTTTTTCCTACAATTTCACTGCACTAACAAAAAGAAAATAAAAGTCATATGTTTACTCATTGTATTATACAGGAAAAATTCAATGGTATGTACAGAGTGGTCATTATAAAGTGGCGACTATTTTTTTTACGTTTTTTTCTGAAGCGTAAATCAGCGTGAAACTATCAGCGTAATTATTAATCGCTGATACATCACCGTTTCATACGTAGAGAAGAAACTCATGGCAACCTTTATTTCTTGCTAATGGAAATGCAGCTACCAAAAATAAGTGGAGAAGAAAAAATTAATTGCCTTATTTTTTATTTTCAATGACAACCACGCATTTGATTGATATTTCTCGATTGCCCAGTGAACAGTGTAACCGGTAGATTATTCAATTAAATAATTAATCCATCATTATTCAAAGCAGATCAGCATAGAGCTGTTATTAAATAAGGCAAACGAGCAGAGGGTTGTTATAAAATATTATAACGCATTTGTTATAAAAAATTTTAACGCACTTTCATCATTTGTACACACATATCTTCCACTTCCGCTAAATGGTCAAACCATGAAATATTCTCAACCACTTGAGTTTTCGGTTGTGACAATAATTTTTAGACTCCCGAAAAAGCTTGGCTCGACTAGGGTTAAACGCTACAATTTTCCGCCGGCTCGGGCCCAGCTCGAAGTTCATTCAAGCTTTACGTACGGCATAAATTTCCGAAGTCCAAGTTGCTTCGTGCGTAGAGCCTAGAAGAGTAAGGGTCTAGCCGGGTAAGATGGTCAAATCTGCCTTTGAGCTATCGAAAAAAGTGACTAAGCCATTATGTTCCATATGTACAGAAACCCCTTTTCCCAAAATTTCAGACCTTAATAGCAACCTGGGTCAAATGAGACCCCATTTTGGGTTTTGAGATTTGTTGACAATATCTCGGTCAATTTTTGAGCTAGAAATTTTTTTTTTTAGTTTTGTAGGATTTTTCGAGCCCTACAAAATGATTCGATCGAAAAAAAATTTGGCGCCAAATTCAAATTTTTAGAGCGTTCTAAAAATTTCAAAAAAATTTTTTTCGAAAACAAAGAAAGACGCATCGCTAAAAAAAATATGTGTTATGTCTTTTCACTGCAAAAATATACCTGAATTTGTTCAGATTTTTAAAATTAATGGAACATTATAAAAAAAAAATAAAAACCACTAAAAAAACGGTTTTTTTATTTTAGCGCTCACCAGGTAGATCCTAGAATAAAATCATCAACACCATTATATTCCACGTCAAAAAATACATCGAAAACATGTATCACACTTTTTAAAATAATATGATCCTTCATTAATTTTAACGAATAAAA
>JAWWMK010042570.1:0-11419 GCA_035047105.1 Galeopsomyia nigrocyanea
GTTCAATAGATTAAAAATAAACTAATTATTTTGCGTATACATTAGCCAAAGTTAGTTAATCAAATTAAATAAAAGGGACCGGGGAGTGGGTGGGGGCCGGTAATGGATACACCCACCCTATGAGATTAATATTAGATTAATACATAATTATTTCATGAACAAATAATTGAGCGATAGCTGAAAATCTATTTCTACATACGGAGTTACTGATTAATTAATTTATTTTAATTTTTTTACTATTGAAAAATGGAGCAATTCGAATTTTTTTATCTTGGCGTATAGTAGATATTTATAAAAAAAAAAAGTAGAATGCATATACATTCCTTTAAAATATTCCATGAATTAGCTATAATAAATTTCAAGTACTTACAGTAATATTTCCTTGAGTAATTGCAGTCACATCTCTAGATGCTTCCTCCACCTCTTTGAGTTTTTCCTCTGCCTTTCGTTCCTTTAAAGCTTTTAAAAGTTTCCATTTTGAGCTTGGTAGACCGGGACTGATTGGTTCTTCTTTGAAAGGTATATCTGAACTTGTGTAAGATGACGTATCTAACTTTATCTTAGGAAGACTAACAGTAGCTGTTGTTACAGTCTCAGTGCTACATGTTCCGTCTCTCTCACCTTCTACAATAATACTTTCGGAATCCCACCCACCAGGAATACTCATTGAAATTTCACTTGGTGGAACACTAACACTTCCTTCACGAGAAAGTGAATCTGAACCTTGTAATTGCTTTTCACTATGACGAAGAGTTGAACCACTAGAGCTTCTTCGCGAATATTGTTCATCCAACTCCTTATTCAATTCATATTCATATTCATCAACAGAACGACTAGGACTGTCAGGTCCAGAAGTTTCACTAGAAGAACCTTCTCCTTGCATCATCACTTTTCTAGACAGTTTTGCATCTTCTTCGTGAACCCATGTATGATAATCAGTGACTTTAGCAAAAATAGTGTCAATTGAATTAAGTATTGGTTTTGTACGAGTCGATCTCTCGTAGTTATTATTCTTGATAATATCAATCGACTGATCGACTTTAAATATAGATAGATCATTGTCGGAAGGAGTTTCGATACTATTCTTCCATTTTGTTTTTATTTTCAATTCTTCTAAAACAATAGACATTTTTTCTTTAATATATTCATCTGGTCGATAGATTTCTATTTCTCTTTCAGCCTCTTCGATCAGGATAGTATTTACATCTGTTCCGTTTTTTATTTCTGCTTGTCTTTCCATTTCTTCAAGTTTTCTGAGTTCATAACAATACCATTCATCTTCGGAATCAATTGAATCTTCTGTGCTTTGCCTCCTTGATGATACTCTTGACGTGCTTCTATATGAATGTGTACTTCTATTATCTTCATCTCCATCGTTACTGCGTGATCCTGCCCATGGAATCTCAAGTGATTGCTGATGTCTAGGTAAAAAGCGATTATTATTCAGGGTATTGCTTTTCAAGCTAGAAGCAGAAGGACTTCCTTCAGAAACAGGTATTTCGTCCGAAATATTTGTTACTAGTTCTGGTAGCATACCGAGCGCAGCGCTTTTATTAGTTGTTTCGATATTTTCTTCAAGAAAGCAGGCGCTATTACACAATAACTGAATTTCATCAATTCCTAATTTCTTATCGCCATCTATTTCATCAACTTGCTCATCTAGAATTATGGAAGATTTTCTTTGTCGATATTTCCCTAAAGCTCTAGATACTGCAAATTCCATACTAGCAACACCTACCAACGCTGCAGGAAAATTTTGTTGTAGTTTTTCATTCGAATATTCATTGATGTTATTTATCGATTTTTTCACATCTCCAACAGTCGCAAAAATTAAAGAATCTTTGTTGCTGAGAATTGAATTTTTTGATGCAAGTTCCTGATCGAATTGATTCATATTGTTCATTTCGAAGTCATGGTGTTTATCAATTTGATTATTTAGACTATCTGGAATGACATTTTCTGGGAGGTTTCCTTGATCTTCTTGAATTGATTGTTGTAATATTTGTGGTTCAGCTGATCTGTATTGGATAAATGACTTCGTTAGCGGCTCCTCTGAATATTTTTGTTGAAGACTAGAATGATCAGGAGAAAGCTGTTTTGTGTTTGATTTAAGTTTTTGAGAAGGATGTGAGTCTAGGTTGGCATCAGATTGTAGACTTTCTTCATCTTCTGATAAACCACTTTGTCTTTCACTGCTCCACTCAGTTTCAGATTGTTCAGGATCTGAAAGAGACTGTATTAATTGAGTTTTCCGTTTAGCTTTTTGGAGGATTTCTGACATTGTGGACACGAGAGTATGTTTTTTCTTTGCGCGAAATGCTTGTTTTTTATTACGATATTTTATTGAACTTACTTGACCTGGAAAAAGTTGTTGTGGATTTTCAAGGGGCATATATATCTCTTCATGTGAGACCTCTCCAGGTAATGAGTGACTTCTATATCTTTTCGATAAGTGTAAGTCAGGCAGCCAACTGCTCACTGAACTCATTGCATTTTTCAATGATGAAACTCTTTTAATTTTCTTTCTGGAATGATCTTGTTTACACTCTTTAATATTAGTAGATATACTTATATACCCTGATTGGGATACTATGATGTTTGATGTATCGTAAAATTTCTCTGTGTTTCCGTCATCAATGAATAATTTTGGTTTATTTTGATTACATGTGTGCATCTGGGTAAAGGTCAAACTATCTTGATGCGAATCACAAAGTTCTTGATTGGGAAGCTTGTAATGAGAGATTTTGTGAGTTGGTATTTGAATAGGTTTTTCTTTACGTAATTCCTGTAAACGATTATTTCCAGTTACTGATTGAATATTTGAACTAGTAGAAAGCTGATAATGTGCAGTTTCTTGGAATCTATCATCACTGCACTGATTTTTTTCGAGACTCTCATTAGTAGGGTAATATGACAGGGCATCGGTGATGTTGCCTGTGGGAAACATTTTTTTGTGTATATCTAGATTGTTTCCATCTTCGATGTGCAGATTTTCTTCAAATAATAATTTCGTTGACTTATTTGTTTGTAACATTGAATTTGAAATGGTTATGGGAATACTTTGCGATGTGTTATAAACATTTTGATATTTTGAAAAAGAATCATCTCTGTCAAAATTATAGTCGATGTTTACTGTTTGTAAATTATATTTATTGAAATCGTTCGTAGTTGCATTTTTAATTTTGTCTACTTGTTCTTGTTCAGATATTGAATACATCATTTGCTTTGAATCACAATCGATTGAAGACTTGATAAGTTTTACATCAAGCTCTTCTGGTTCTGTCTGTTGAGATTCTACTTTTTTGTGACTCTGCAAGGAAAGTTTTCTTGACAACGGTTGTTCTGAATCGAACAACCGTTCGGCTGGATTTCGTTCAGATGATTCTAATTCACTCAGTAATTTATTAGACGTAATATCATATGAATATTCTGCGAAAGCACGAATTTTATCATTAAATCTATCTTGATTTTCAAGAATATCACTAAATGATTTTTCAGTAAAAAGCGTATCAGTATCTGTTAAAGGAAAATTAAAATTAGCCAATTCCGAGGATCTCAAATTTGAAGTATATACCGATTTGATTTGATCAACAGAATAAGAAGTAATTATTTTTGTAACTGAACTTTTAGGTGAGTCAAATGATTTATTCAAATTACTCCACTTACTCAGTGAAGAAAGAGTGAGGTCTGATTTCGCAACAATATTTGGTGTTTTTGTATAATTTGAAGATATACAAGATTTTGGTGTACGTGAAGTTCCTGAATCAAGGTTAAGATTATCTAGATCGAAAGACTTATCATTACAAATAAATGTTTGGTCTTTCAGTATCTCATGAGTATTTTCTGACTCTTTCGTATTTCTTGAAAAGTGACTTTTGTATGAATCCTGAGGTGCGGGTGGAGGTGGGGATACAGGAGAATCACTCTCAGAAAATTCTAAATTAAATCTTGGTAACCGATCTAAGTATTCTTCTTGGTGTACTTTCATACTATGGTTACTGCATTCAGAATGCGCTGGGGAAGATAATTTCTCAACAACGTTCAAAATTGGCGATACACAAGTAACAGGTGCTAAACTTTCGACCATTAGGTCAGTTAATTCTTTATTTTCAGCGTATCCTTTCGCAAAATTACCCATATCAATTGGTATCTGAATTACTGTCTCATCTTTCGAATAACTTGTCGTTTCAATAGTTCGTGGCGTGAAAGTCATAGGGGTAGTCTCTATATTACTTTTTGAGGAAGAATTCAATTTGGGCGATATCGATCTAATAGTTACTTCACTGTCAGTCAATAAGCCAGTCTCCGTAGTTACTTTAGATGAAGATCGTCTAGTAGAATTTTGACACTTAGAATAAGACCAATTATCAATATCCGTTTCTGTATATATTTTTTTGAATTGTTCATTGATACAATTTGCTTCTTCAACTAATTTTACTTCACTTCCTGTTTGATAGTGCTTTTGAGATTCATCTATTAACTTTGATCGAAAGTCATTCAAATTTTCTGAGTCTTTTTGCAGTACTACAGTGAGATCATTCAACTTGTCCAAGTTCTCTAACGACATTTCATTCATTGTATTCAGTCTAGATAATTGATCCAGATCTTGGTCACTTACACATGGAACATCGCCACGATAAGTTTTATAATCTGCGGCACTGAATACTTCTCCTTCATCTTCATTCAATTTATCTTTGTCTAAAAATAAATCCTGACAAGTACTATTTTTACAAAAAAACTCTTTGTTAATATCTTCATCTTCATTCGAAATTCCCGTCTGCACTATCAAACAATTGTTGTCTGATTTTAATTTAATGTTTGGGTCCTCAATTTCCTCAACTTCCTCCCAAATCATTCCAAGTTGAGAAGAAGGGCGAGAAGATTCTCCACTAATTAAATCTTCCCGGTAAGCGTTATTCAAGCTACGATAAAAAGCTTCGTCGGGAGTAGAATCTTCCTCTTTTAAAGTTTCTAGTGTTTCCATAAAATTAGAATTTCCATTAGTGTCTGGGTTTGAAACAAAATGAGACGTGTTATCAATCAGTATATGCATTTGTGTTAACTCTTTTTTAGTGAATATTTCTCCCAAGTTATTACTTTCTTCAATACCAACAGAGTCACCTAAGCTCTTAGCAATAGCATCCAACTCACCAACCGAACTAGATTGTTTGCCCACTGATATTTTTACATTTTTTGACTTGTCTTTGTAACTATCATCCTCATGAACTCCTACTATATGTGTAATAACATTCTGTTGATCGTATAAGAAACCTTCTAATTTTTCTAACCTGTCCCACATTTTTATACACTCCTGATTCAAAATATCTAATATCCGCCATGCACATTTCAGTTCATGTTCGATGTCGGTTAATTTTTTAACCAGCCTTTCCATCACGGCATAGTATATGTGACCATCCTTATTTAGACTATATTTTTGTAGAACTGGAGGATAGGTTGTATCTTCTCCTCCTTTACGTTCACTCATATTTTCTGAGTCCATCGTTTTATGTATACATCTCCGCATATCACATGAAAATAAAAAAAAACTTAGTCAACTGGGCACCCGAGCAATGTTCTATTTTTTTTAATTAACGACACAACAGATAGATGGCTTGATGGAAAACTCCCTTGCTCTTAGAATATATGGTTCAGCAAA
The DNA here is from genome assembly GCA_035047105.1 of Galeopsomyia nigrocyanea. Taxonomy (NCBI): domain Eukaryota; kingdom Metazoa; phylum Arthropoda; class Insecta; order Hymenoptera; family Eulophidae; genus Galeopsomyia; species Galeopsomyia nigrocyanea. Next base: position 5,657 of record JAWWMK010042570.1, read on the forward strand.
GCCATAATAAATAATTATAAGGGATGTAGAATTCGATTACGTAAATGTAAGCACTACAATTACAAATACTCTTGAAAATATTGTGCGTGTACTAATTCTTTATACCGACATTTGTCTTGAAAATCAACTACACGTTACAACCGTTAATTCTAGTTTTCATCCTGCGTTCAAGAATTGATTTAATTTATGAACGTGTCAGATATATCGTATTTATAAGAAGATTAATCAACTGTGAATACAGTAGATTAGATCTTCGGAATTCGTTGTCATCAGTATCTGTAAATTTGAAAAATAAATTTAAAAACTTCACGATAAATAATTACCAAACAGCTCTTGTGTGCATGCATATATGATACTATTAGCAAAAATAAATTAAATTTTATTAATCAAGATTAACGATTTATATTGCAATGTTATTGATTATAGAATTTGGTAGAACTACTACTATTTATGTAAAACTAATCTATAAATGAAATAAATGTTCTTTTTTTATCGATCATTGATACTAAGTTTCTACTAAGAAAAATTATTTGTAAATTTGGGACTATTTTTTGATTTATCAGATATCACATGATAATACGAAATTAACTTAATCAATCATTGCGGAAAAAGCTTTATAACATTATAAATTCCCTCACATGACATCATGTGATATAGTATAATTAATTATAGGTTGAGAAGAATTTTTTCAATACTCAGTAGTAAGAAAGCAATCGGCTGAGGGCGAAAGGGGTTTTTCCATATGTTTAATTATATAATGTTTAGTCAGTAGTTTTACTGAACTTATCAGGCTATTTATTGAAAATAAAATAGAAAATAACGATTTTAGTTACAACTACAGTCGAGCACATCAATTTTTATTGATACCTTGAAAACAAATTGTTTACTATAACGTTTAAATTAATTTGGGTTAGCTTATTCTTTTTACCTTATAAAAAGAGGCTTTCACTCAAATTTTGAGCCATTTTAATGATAGTGTACTCAAGTTATACGAGATAATATTCTTTTTATTAGCAAAATATAATCCCAAATGGAGATGCATTTTGAAATTTTTGGTAAATATTCTAGGAGGGATACCTAGAAAAACTATTTTTTCAATTTTTTATAAAACATTTCGTTATTTTTATATCTCAATTTAAGCATTTTTAACATAGATAGCTGACAAATGGATATTTTTTTTCACATAAAACCTATTTTAAACATATATTTAAAAAATTCAAAATAAAAAATTCGACAAAACAATATTTTTGTACATCATTTTTAGATTATACACCGAAAATTTCAAAGCCGCATATCAATTTAGGATGCATAAGGACCATTTTAAAGTTGGAAAAATACAAGTTATAGCAAAAAATACCATATACTCCAATACATTTATTCAATTTCACATATGATTTACAATTTGTAGGAATTGTTTTTTGAGATTGAAGTGGATGTTTTCAGATTTAAAGAAACTTTCTATCAAATAAAAAAATTGATTTCCTGAACGAAATTTTGGTAAAAAGCTACCTTAAGTATTATAAAAAACAACTTACCAAGTAACGTTTCATAATACAAGCTTACATATTAAATGTTATTTGATGATCACCCTCCATGGTATATAAATTGTAGTTTTAAGCGCTCTGAATAGGGCTAAATATGTGATTATTCAAAAAGAAAAACACTGGAGTATATTGTTTATGCAACGTTTAGTTAGCTATTTCGCTAACATCGTCAGACTGTTTTTATCAAAAATAAAAAACAATGGTGGTACAAAATTGACTTGAACATAGCATTCCAGAGATTCTCCGCTTGTGATAATTATGTTCTACATCAAGTATTTTGTATTAATCCAATCAAAATTGTGCAAAGATATTTTTAAATGCGAAGTTAAGGCTTCCATTTTATCATTCTGATTTCCATGTTCTTTTGATCTATATTTAAGAGATCTTTTAGTCTCTCCTATGTATATTGCATTACAATTCGGAAAAGTACAATAAAATTGGTACACAACGCCGGTTTTGTTTTCTTTTTTGCAAACGTCTTTGCCTAATTTTATAACACTATTTAGTTAATTTAGTTAACTAAAGTTAATTTTTCTCCCATTTGATACGCACACATGCTAAAATTATTTACATCCTATATTTAGCTATATTCGGTTAAATGATAGCTAGGTACTATTAAATGTATACACCTGTTTTGTGCATAAAATATATCATAAAAATATTATAGTCATTACTATTTTTGCTTTTGTCATATGTAAATTACGAACAAAGTAACACAGCTATATCACCTAGGAGGTCCTGGTGTCTAATTAGCAAAATTCAAGTGTTCGATTAAAATATTATGTCATTTGACTATTTTTTTTCATAAATATGTAAAAGGAGAATCGACTTAGTTAAAAGTAACAGCCCGTAACTCGACTTTACTAATTATTTTACTGGAAAATACCGCTAAACGAGGCGCTGGGCCTGCACCTCGAATGATTCGCTCGAGAGAGACTTAAACATGCAGGTGGTGGAGAGGATAAATCACAGGGTGAACACAATATCTTAATTCAAGTGCGCACTTTATTCCATAATCTTAAATCAACTGTACATTAAATATCAAAGGTAAAATCACGCTTGACTCACAATGGCGGAGCGTGCGGCGACACTCGAGAAGCTGCAGTGCAGCAGAGAGCAATCGTATTCAAGCTGCAGCACTGAGTCCTCGGCGATGATTACGAAGGCCGCGAGCGAGCCAACACCCTGGGCACGATCGCGCGCTCCAGAGATAGGACTCCCTGCTGCCGACACACCCGAACACAAAAACGCTAGAAAGAGAAAGAGAGCAAAGAATATCTCACCGTATACTCGGCCGTGCTGCACGACGCCGAAGTTGCTGAGTGGCGCCTGCTCGTTGATGCTGCTCGCCCAGGTCCCGGGCGTGCTGTTGATGAAGGAGGCGCCGGCTAGGTGAACTCTGCTGTTGGTGAAGGCCGAGAGCATAGACGTATAAAGTATAGACCGCCAGTCTGTTTGATCCGACGCTTCAGCTTAGACAGAGAGAGAGAGAGAGAGAACGATTTTAGTGAGTGCTTCTTTCTCTTTCTACTGGGGTCACGTGAGCTGGTGACGTCAGTGTCCCCGTTTGAAAAAAAAATCGACCAAGCATGCTTGTTATTTATTGCGAAATTTATTTACATTGAAAAATTAATGAGTAAACTATGGTCAAACATTATAACAATTACTTTAATCCAATATTCGAAGGTTAAGCTCAAGTTTAAATATGACTTCCAATGCTAAGGTAAACATGTGTGGCGATGGCTGTGTGTGCTAAGACTCGTGTCTTTTTGCTATGCATACTCGAGATCGCCGGTTCGAATCTCGATTACTCGACTTTTTTTTTCATTTATTTTAATCGTCAACATTTTTTTAATTTGTATTACTCAACAGAAAATTAAATACAGGTAAGTATAAATTATTCAACAATATCGTTTGATGTTATTTTGTTATTCAATGCATTATAAAATTATTCTCATTATTTCCGTTGTACTATCAATAATTTTCACTACGGTTAAATTCATACCACTCGACAGGTAAAAGATTACCTGTAAAGTCAATGAACTTTTAAAAAATGCGAGTCTAAGATGAAGGTGACTAGGAGCTTTTCACTTTTTATCAATGCTCGTATTATTTACAGCATACCTTGCCACGTGCAATATTTAATTTTTTCAATTCAAGTAGTTTTAAAATCGATATGACAAAAAGTATTAAAAACGCTCTACTAATTTTTAATTTGTGACGGAGAATTAGAGCTTTGTAAGCCATTCTCCGTCTTCGCTCTCTTTTGCCGTTCGTATTCTGCGCCAAGCTGAGAGATCATACATAGAGCTGTATACTCTCACGCTTGTTTCGTGTTTTTGTAGGCGATGACCACGTCAGTGACGGAGAACGGTAGAGCAATAAAGAGAGAAGAGCTACCGAGAAGAAGAAGATAGAACGAGGTAGCGCGAGTAGAGGGAGAGTCGAGAGAGTAGAGAGAGCGAGCGCTCATATGAGCGCGGATCTGAGAGAGATGGGGAGCGTGAGGCTCGCGCGCGCCGGAAGAGAGAGCAGAGAGTTGCGTCCAGGCCACGAGAGAGTTACGTCTTGGCAAGGAAGCCGAGAGCTGAGCCGAGGTAGAAGCATCGGCGAGAGGCCGAGTGACGGCGCGAGCTACAACTACGACGCCGAGAAGGAAGGAAGGAGGAACGAGACTTCGCCTGCAGCCGCAGGCCAAATATGAGCCGGGTAGCTCCCGGTCTTCTTTCCAGCCGATCGTCCCCTTCACCTTTCGCCCGGAGAATTCCGGGCAAGACCATCAACGAGTGGCCGTCGTCGCCGTCTTCAAACTGCGCAACCCTCCACGTCGCATCGCTTGGATTACGTAAGCATGGTGGGTCGCTTCTCTACTCTTCTCACTCTTTCGCGTGATTCAGGGTGCCGGGCCGAGTCCTTGTGCCGCGGAATCGCAGTACTGCGTTCCAGGGCGGTTCCGCACTTGATGGCCCGTGTGTTGTGTGCCGAACGAGGGTCACGAGCCAGCAGTTCTGCGGCTTGGCGACGTCTTGTACTGGCCGTTGTCTCTGCGGAGTTGCCGCCATTTTGAGACGCTGCTTGGCGAGTCTCGTTTGTACATATAGGAGTTGAGACGTTGCAATAAAATTGTAGACTATTCTTAATAATAAACGAATGTGTTGTGTGAATTCATTTTCCTTTCTTCCTGCATGCATTCCCAATTCTCTCCAGCGTTCCATTGATATTTGCACCCAGCATATCATTTAGTGGTCGGAGCATTCGTGCGTCCCTCCCCCCGTAAAAATAATTGGTTCAAGGAAGTCACGGACTGAATTAATATTAAATTCGAAAAACTGACTTTCCCTCTGACAAATTGATTGAAATTTGTACTTCCAGAAGGTATATAAATTGTAAGGAAAAAGTAATTTTTAGGGATCTTGCAATTTATTGAACAAAAATTTTTTGTTTAATTTTATTATACCGAAAAAAAAGGTTCTCAACAAGATCCTTTTTATTGATCATTAACCTCCTCGAAGATCGCCGAAGATAGTTTCGATCGAATCTGATCTGTATCTGTAGGATAGGAAAATGTTTTCATATGAAGCTTTTTTAAAGCTCATACTTTTCTTGTGCTTGTAAAATATCTCTATGAATTCATGTAGTATTTCTATAAGCGATAATAATAGCGATAATCCAATTTAGTTGGTGAATAAAAGGAAATTTTTTAATTTTTCAAATTTTGACGGGTGGTAAGCCCTTTGCATAATGAATAAGAAATAGATTAGTTGTTAGTAACGCTGTGCTCAGGTGATTAACAATTTTGATTAAGATGATCAAATAGAACGTAAAATAGGTCTATTTTGAGCATATATACGCATAATACAAATATAAACGCAATCAATAAATATAAACATAATATAATCGCAGTTGAAGTCTAATGACAACAGTGAAACCAATGTACGAACATTACTTTGGAAAACTACTTGAATTGTACCAATTAGCAACTTATGTACTTAATATAATACATCGTTCAATAAATTTTTGTTCAATAAATTGCAAGATCCTTAAAAATTATTTTTCCCTACAATTTATACACCTTCTGGAAGTACAAATTTTAATCAAGTAACTCTCTCTCTCTCTCTCTCTCTCACACACTCTCTCTCTCTCGTAGAGCAAGAGCGACTTAATTTCCTCCATAGACATCTTTCAGACGCTCTTGCAGATGGTAAGAACATCTGGAGGG
>JAWWMK010042581.1:0-11417 GCA_035047105.1 Galeopsomyia nigrocyanea
GCTACAACGGAGAGAGAGAGAGAGAGAGAGAGAGAGAGAGAGAGAGAGAGAGAGAGAGAGAGAGAGAGAGAGCGAAAAAAAAAGAACACACGGACGAGAAATCAACTACTCTGAAATAAAAGCCGACCGGTTATAGTATTATTTACGATTGCTTCGAGAAAAAAAGCATGTACACGCAGTCGATGTGCACACGTACGTATATAGCGCGGACCTTGAGAGAGCTTTTGTGAGTGTTCCCGTCGATTTCGGGCGCTCATCATTTGTCAAAGCGAGAAATAGAGCGTCGAGAATCATTTGCGGAGTTGTACAAGTGAGCGAGAGAGAGAGAGAGAGCAGTTACAGCTCTTTCAACGCCGTGATAAATGATCGTTGCTGGACCCGATCGCCACATGCGACGAACAATTATATGAATAACTCGGACACTCTCCTATTCGATCACCGATTTTTCGCCATTACATCTGTAGATCTGTGCTTCTGTACGTGTTTGTATAGCGCTCGTGGTAGGGCAAAACGTAACGAGCGTGACGGCCACTGTATGACGATGATGATGATCTTGATGGTGAAAAATCGATTTTTCGCCGTCAGTCAACATCGACACACACAGAGAGACAGACGGCCACCTCGATTGAGTCGTCGAGTGCCAAAGTTTTCTATATCGCGCGACAAAGGACTAACGCCCTGGCGTGGATAATGAAAATGGAGTCACTCGTCGCCAGCACTTCGGTGTCCATATAGGAGAAGTACATTAATTTTCGAGAATCCAGAAATTGCGCGCAGTGAATTTTTCGTGATTTACGGCCTCCCTTTTTCCCCGGGAGTTGCGTGAAAAGTGATGCGCGTTAGAAAAAATTAATGATTCGCAGGGACAGCTGATGCTCGCACACGCATGCAGAAAAGTTTGTGCTTTTAGGGGATGTTATACGTATACGTGTGTGCGTGTGTGCACTTGGAGGACCATTAGATTAATGTATTCATTACTTTCTATATACCGATGTTCATGGTCAGTCGAGTATAGAAACGCGTTCACTCGAGTTTTGCATCATATTTCATAAATGTTTGAATAAATTTCAATAAACACTGAATTCATCGTATAATTCTATTAGAAATATTGTTCATTACTCAAAATGCATATTCAACTTGTTAATGTTCTTAGAGATGTAAATCCCATCTGATTTTACATTAACTTTTCATAAAAAAAGATGATACTTTTTTGTACTTAGTATGAGTAGCAATTGTGAGAAAGATCCTTATTATTCAGAAGAATATTACATTTTTTTAATAACAGTCTCTTCACAACCTTTAATGCTGTCGACTGTCATAAAGACATTCATTGTTGGCACATTTATTGACGTACCACGAATGAAAAAATGCTACGTACGCGCACTTATCGTAAAAGCCAGAAACAGGACAGGAAAAAAAAAAGAAATACCCTCACTGTGATTTACGCTCGTGCTATCAAAGTGTTTGTGCGTGTGTGTACGCGATAGCATTATAGAGCGAGAGAAAACTGTATCATCATCATCATTCGTACATTTAACGTTGTTTTCGCGCAGTGACGAAGTCAGAGGGGGTAATATATTCTTCAAACTGCCGATGACATAAATACAGCCTAATTCGCAGCACTATTACATGCACATTTTATATAGCACATAAATCAGTGTGCGCGTAACTCATGGTGAATTCAAATCGATAGAGTTCGTAATCTTTTATAGCGCGTTTGCGACGAGACTACGAAAATATGTGCTTTGGATATATTTTCGGCATTGATCAATAATATTTTATGAATTCATAAAAATAACGACGAAAGTTGTTTGTAACTTGTTTCTAACTATACGTTGCGTGGAGAGAATAGCCTTTTCTAACTTCAGTTCCGAGGATTGCTCCAATTTTTCTCACTTGTATACCGACGACGAAGAAGCTATCAAAGACGCGTAAGCGAGGGGAGGATGATGACGCGCCCGCTCAGACCGGCGTTTCCGCGACTCGGGGAAGTTTTACGACTTACTGGAGGAAGAGAGAGAGAGAGAGAGAGAGAGAGAGAGAAAGAGAGAGAGAGATGGTAACTGGGTCGCGATAAAGTTGCCATGACGGGAAAACGAGACCGGGAGAAAAAGAGGGAAAAACGCCTGCACAGAAAGATGCGTGGCGAAACGAGTGGATTCTTGCCGGATTTCGATGATTTTTCGCGAACAGGTACTTTTCTCTCCTAACCTGCATAGGTATATATTTGCAAAGATATAGTTGGCTCTTTATATGACCACTATGAAGTATTTAATTAGCCAGATTTTTCGTTAGTCGATCTCGACTGTGCTACCGAACAGAACAAAAAGCATAATTTAAAGCACAAAAAATATTCAAAAAATGAAAATTAATTATCAGACTTAATCATTTTGGGAACCAAATTCGAATAATGATCTTGAGGTTGATTCGCCATCTATGAAGCTCACGATCAACTAAAATAGGGCCGAAAATCGAGAAACACGAGAATGATATACAGACATAAGTACGCTATCCAGAAGAATATTTATGCCCGCAGATAGTCTATAAAAACAGGAGCGAGTCACTCGTCATTTTCAATTTTTTAGCCCATCACACAATGGAGAGCTCACAAGCGGCGTCACGCGGCCACGTGGCGAACGTGAGAATCAGACTTTGTTTTTTCCCCGAATTCGTGAGAATCTCCGCGCGACTCTCTCACTTTCTCTCTCTCTCTCTCCCTTTCAATCCTTGCGCGCCTCTCCCCCATTGTGCATGTCACCCTATACATCTCCGACACACTTTTTTTTTCCTTTTTTTTTTAAATCGCTGCACTGAGCACGGCATCCGACATTGAAAAAGCGTCGGCTCGTGTCGGTTAATGGTTAATTTACGACGTATATAGCTGGCAGTGGAAACCACTATGATCTTCTCTGTCTCAAAGAGTTCACGGCTCATCGAGCGATACACACGTGCCGAGTTAAGGGCGGGAAATGAAAAAAGCGCGAATTTTCACACTAAGCGCGGTTCATATCGTGTTGAATTTCCAAGGGCGCGAAGTCGTGTGTATGTACATGAAAAATTGCCATCACGTGCCTGGATATACTTGTAATATCGCGCATGGAAAAAGATTAAAGAGAAAAAAATTTTCAGAGATTACACGTGCGATATGGAAGATTAGAGTGCGTATATTGACGTCGTAAAGTTTGATGTACCTATCATTTTTCAAAAATATGGAAACGGTAATGAGGCGTTACAGCGATTTTACTTTATTTCTCGATATACACCGAATGTATTATTTCTGCGGCAAACAATGCAAACGGAGCATTTTAGGAAAAATGGAGAAACGGTAAATATAATATGAAAGCTAAAACGTATCATACAAGATACTACACTATATAAAATAGAATATTTGAAACATTTCCTTCAAAAGATGTTACTGCAAGAAACAGATAGGTATAGAGTGTTAAAGGCAAGAAAATAATTGCAGAGTGAACAACGAAGAGTCGCGCGTATAAAAAGTAGTAGCAGCTTGATATTATACACGTGTATTTTCTCATCTCGTTTCAGCCTACATCTGTAGAGCGAATCCGTGCAGTCATCCATCTAGAAACCCATCTGACTTTTCCAGAACGCGGCGGCAGCGGCACGGCGTTCACAATTTATAATATGCATATCGGTGCGCGCATATAATAACCGGGGCCGGGCAAAGCATTGCAGCACAAACGCCGTCGGTGCGCGGTGCGGCATATATATATAGGTATATACATACATATATAGAAAAAGCATCGTGCTCCGTTAGCGACCCTCCTACTCTAATAATACGTGTGCGTATACACCGCTACGAAAATCTGCGAGCTGCAAAAGTATGGTCGCGGTACACACATATACATATTACGCACACGTACGTACGTACGTACGTACGGCAGTAACGAGTTTAGATGAATAGACGTCCCGCTGACACGCGATGAATGGATCGAGCAGCACGGTAGCTCAGCACACTGTTTACGAGCGAATACACACACAGAGACCGCTGCTGCTGCTGCTGGGGCCCCTCATTGCTGCACAACGCTCTTCAATGGCTTCAGGGCCCTTCTAACTCTCTGCACAACAGCAGTAGCAGCAGCACACGCACTGCACAGACACCACACGCGTTTAACACGCTCTTTCGTCATTGCGTGATGATTCTGCGGTTCTACTTTAATTAGCGCCTGGCACGATGGGTTAGTTTACTTCTCTTGTTTTTTTTTTTTAATTACACAACCGTACCGAGGGGGAATCTATTTGGGAAGAGCTCGCATGAATAATTTCATCGAATATAATTTTTTTTTCGGCAGCCTCGCTTCCGAAGAAGTTTAATTGAAAAGAGGATAATTGATACAGGAGAGAGAGAGAGAGAGAGAGAGAGAGAGAGAGAGAGAGAGAGAGAGAGAGAGAGAGAGAGAACGAACCTGAGGAGATACAGTTCTGAAAGGCTTTTTCTCCATGAGAAAGGGATCATCTTCGATATTAGATCCGCGCGAGCGTGATCGATCAATCAAATACAAGATTGAATGTATAGCTTGAAAAGCATTGAGTATACAAGTAGGGATTCGCTCACGCATAGGTAGTCTAGTTTGTTGAATTATAAAGCGGAGTGTAATACCTCGTGTTCTTGCGCACCTTGGAGAGTCTCTCTTCTTCTTTTTTTCTCCGTTGAAAATGCTTGAGGGATGCATTGTTGCTAAGCGTGTACTTAATGCATGTATATATACACCGGGACGTCGCCGCAGCAGCACACGCGGACTTTGATTCATGAAGAGCGTTTTGCCTTCTATAACCAGTCACGAGTGCGGGATTAAAGTCCCCGTGTGCTTTTAAAATACGTTGCGATCACGATAAATGAACCGAGAGAGCGTCAGAAATGTATTTATAACATGCATAATATAGAGAGAGAAAGAGAGAGAGAGAAAAAAAAATTCCGTTATGGACTCTAAAAGTCCTCGATAAGGAGTCATTTTCTTTTGTCCTCGCACTCATATATTATTTCTTCGCGAGCGCGCGCGCGAGTGACAGATACGATGCTTTCCACGGCTTACCTAATGATCATTCAATTAATCTTCACCAGCAGCGGTGCGGCAGCAGCAGCCCTCGGGAAGATAACAAAAAAAAAAAAGAACAACTCAAGCGAGGCAATAATTATAACGCTCGGTTTGCTTAGGAACTTGTTTCATCGAGCGCACATGACGCATCCTAAATGATATATACCTGTTATGCAATGAACTCAGCGTAATATCTTCGAACGTGCTCTGGAAATGATTAGACTCGCGCGGCGAGCGAGCAAAAAAAACTACTAATGATTTGTTTGTTTCGAGCCACTTTTGGAAATGTCATGAATGCCCATAAGCTCGATGTTAATGAACTTTTTAGCTTGAAGGTATACAGCAGTTTCTTGATCGAAAACGTGATCGTTAAAAATTCTAGTTTCAAAAATAAGCCTAACGTCACACACTATATAAGATTCTTTCGATAATTAAACTTTATGGAATTTCCAGAGAGTGAATTCAACGTCTACGGGGTTTAAAAGGCAAATAATGGAAAAATCGTAAAAAAGGAAGAATCTGAAAAGACTCGGAAGCGAGAATGGGTAGAAGGAGGGCCGTTATTGCAGTTAACCGTGCGTCTCGGTAAATTTAGCCCACAATGGCGAGGTTTCTTTTTTTCTTCGTCGTCGTCGTCGTCGTCGTCGTCGCGCTCGCTTGCTCGTCGCGCGCTCTTTACAAAACACTTTATGGACTATCCATCACTCTGATAGCTCGAGCCACTTTTCTGAATGGCCCCTCGACGCGCTTTTCTCGCCGAATAACCGAGGAAGGGACGACGGCTGATATTTAACTGCGCGCGCGCGATCTATACGTGCAGCATTTTTATGCCTGCGTGCCCAGTGAGCAGCTTGTCGGATCGTAAACTCACGAAATCAATATGCTGAGACGGCTTGCAGCAGCGGCAGCAGGAGGAAGCTGTGGAACTTGTGCGACCGAGAGGAGAAAATAGTAAAAAAAAAAAAGGGATATGACATTTGCTCCGCGGCGGCCAAAACCAACCTTCCTCGCCTATGGTATTTTTCTCTCTTTCTCGAGAAAATTTCAACCTCTCTTCTTCTCGCCTCTTTTTTTTTGGCTTCTCGTTTTTTTATTTCCTCCTGGTTTTCAGCCCTCCGGCGAGTACCTTTTTTTGCTTGTCGCGCGACAGATATGACTACGGCTCGTAAAATGGCAAACTCGTAAAGTGGGAAATGACGAATAAAAATTATTTGGAGAAAGTATCTATGTGTATTTGAATCTCGGGGTCATCATATTTTTTTTTCTCTCCTTTCGCCATATAAAAGCTGTCGAGATGTGATTTATAATATCGAGATCGGAAAAAAAAATGCGCGCAGTAGCAAAAATTTTCGAATCATCCTAAACTTTGTTTTACGACACTCCACGGTGTTGTTTATATTTAAATGCGTAACTGTGCGAATATAAATTTTTTTTTGCTCGAACTTCGAGGGGTGAATGAGTTTTGTATCGTGTGAAGATACGCGGTAGTATAAGCAGAGAGCGTTGTAATGGTAGTGAAGTCGTCGATCCGCGTGAACTGCGAAAGTAATTCAAGTTGCGTGCCCGCGCGCCGAGGCTCATTCACTTAACCGTAAACGGTTTTCCAACCAGTTGCATGTGCGCCAGTCCGCGGACGTTTCTTCTCTCTCTCTCTCTCTCTCTCTGGCTCGCGATTTACGCGCCAAATGCTCGAAAGCGCACGGCTCGTTCTCTCCCACTTTATATTATACGTAGAAGAACATCTGTGACCACTATGCTACTATCTCTCCGACAGAATAACACTTCCGTTTTAACTACGCCGCCAAACGCATGGAGGAATAGTAGTACACGCACGCTGTGTAAGCGCGCGCCACCAAAGGAACAATTATGATTTTTTTTTCTCTTAGCAAGCTATAATCGTAGATTGTGACCGCGATGTGGTTGATGACACGATGGCTCGACGACCATTTGCGGGATTTAAACTTGCATCCGAGCTTGTTTTCAAGCGATTTTTCTAGGCGGAATGAGAGTGTGTTCAGCCGCAAGAATTAACGCTTGATTGCTTATCCTCACACTCGTTGGATGTGTTTTACCGGTCAAAGCGTTTATGGAGATTGAAATACAGATAGAAATCAACAAGGTATATTTGAGTTTTTTTCTTTTTGCAAAAGCTTTTTACCCTAAATTGAATTGAAAAAAAAACTGTCAAACGAAAAAAGAAATGCCCTTTTCACCGATTCCAGGAAAAGAGAGACAGAATAATGCATTCATACACAAAGCGTAATAATTTAGCCGTGCGCTCAAGTGTGTATATACACATTGAGAGAGTTGCGGACACGCGAGTGCATTGAAAAAAAATAAAATAAAATAAAACATGTACGAGTATAGCCGCGCGGCGAGAAAGAGAAGAGAGAGCACGAGCGTAATAAATATATTGCGCGCAGGCAGTGCATACTGTTGGTTTTATTCGTTGTGCGCGTTCGTCGAAAGGGGCACCGCGAAGCTGGCGAATAATGATAGCCTCTCGCAAACTTGTTATTGGTACTCGATCCTAAATCGGCGTGAATTCGCTTGTTCCAGATTCGCTTCTTCTCTATCTTCGCGACTCTTGAACACTGTGCATGCATGTGTGCATTAATACATATGCGGCAACGACGAGGCGGTAAAAGCCCGGCCCTTGAATGGCCTTTTCGACGCGGGGGCTATACATAAAAACATGCATTTAAAAGTCGCGCGCCCGCGTGAGCATTCGCGAATTATGGCCGATGCGGTTTTACGACGAGTCAAACAGGACCGACCAAAAGCCGCGCGACGGCTAAATAAAAAGGATGGCTTTGCGTCCGCGAACAGTGCGAAAACGAGAAAGTATAAAAAAAAATTTATTTATATGCGTATGGTGTTACGAAGAGAGGGAGCGGCGGCGCGAAAGATGTTCGTATAAGTCGTGTTGCCGCGGGTTGTATACACACTCGAGCCGAGATTGTATAATCTTGAATGCCGAATTAAGACCTTAAACTATCTCGCAGCTTGAAACAATGTCGCGCGGTAGGGTCGTTTATAATGTTGTTTTAAACGTTTTTTCTTGACTGTGTCATTTTTATAGGCTACTTTTTAAATTGAAACCAGAAGTTTTAAATTATTGATGCTGCTTTCCATCTTTTGATAATAATTCAATTACTTTTTATATTAAAATGTTATACCAATTGAGTTATTATTCATCTGTTTTTTTTAATTAATGCTTTATCCCACTTCTCTTCTTACATAAAAAAATTCGTCTAGGAACAATTATTACAATGAAGTATGCACATCTGTCTTCATGCTCGATTTGAAGTCTTTTAAAAAAAACTTGCAAGACCAAGACTATACCTCCCACATCCTGTCTTCAAACTTCCTTCCTGGTATGTACACAGTGTTTTTCGAAACGAGGACATCAAAGAGAAATTTTTATGAGCAGGCGGATGACGTCCATTCGAAATTCGGCAAAAGATTTAGGTGACGTCTCAATAGGGCGCTTGCCGGGGTGTCTTGCGAGGGGAGGAGTGGGGAAGAAGACGGGACCGCCACGACAGCACTGACAGCCATCGAATTCGGGTTTTTCGCCCGGTACGAAATGAGCGCGAAAAAAAAACAAGTTTTAGTACTCCAATTTGAAAAGGAATTCCGAGGTAACCAGGACTCGCACGCCGGAGCGAGAGCTCGTAAAAGTCCTTCAGACAGCTGGGCGCTAACTTTTCAATGACGGCTTTTTTTGTAATAGCCTGCGCAAGAGAAAAGGTTCTCGCTGGAAAAATTTAATTTTGAATGCGACAAGGTTTTCCTGGGGACAATTTTACTGTTCACCATGCTTGCGACAGCTGCTGTGGCATAAGCTGCTTTTTTTTTCATGTTGCATTCAGCAGTTTTAAGAATCTTGCGCTTGTAATCTTTTGTATTTTACACACCAAAATTCAGTTACTGAAAGACTACATGCTCGTTTTCGAAACGAAAGCAGGTCCTTAAATTTAATAGAAATTCTTAATGCAGTGGATTATTATGAAAGTACAAATTATATAACTTTTTTTTGCAAATAATTTTTATTATCTTATTCTGTGTAAAATTTGTAAGTGAAAAGGAATACCATGATAAGCTCAATCACAAGCCACGATTCTTCACTCCGTAGAAATGTGTATAATAAATTTTTACATTGGTTTGGTCTGAGTAAATTATCATAAATTGTTTGAATAATTAATATGTTTAGTCGACATGAGAATATATTAAATCATTATATATCATAAAAACAGAATTTTTTACTTTTTTCGAAAATATATTCTAATAAAATGAATATTTATCTTGACCATACAGCTAAATTATTGTTAAGATGTAGATTAAAATTAAACATTATTGAAACGCTGTTCAAAGTCTATGAAATGTCGATAAATTGTACGTAACAGTATTCAAAAAACTGTAATTGTGAATTTGTTGTCAAAAGCATTGCTATCTTGTAATCATCAAATGATTCATTTACTAAAGGATAAAAAGTCTGTGGATAAAAAAATTGTTAAAAAATATACACGAACAACAAAGTATCGATTACATTCATTAGAGCAGAGACAAGTAGGGTTATCAGGGTTATCTTTAACTAAAATTTTAAGACTGATTAGAGTCGATTATTATCATTATACATTTCTTAGATATTTGAACAGGAATTTTCTTCCTATAACATAAACAATTAATCAACAAGTCATCGCAATCAGAATTACGTTGAAAACTTTCATTTGTACCAAAAACGTGATTACTGAAAATTCGTTTCTCAAATAAAAAATAGATTTTCTAATTTTTAAACAATCACCACTTATTCGTTAGTTCTGACTATCAATAATTTTAAGCCACGGTTTTTAATATTAAATTTTTAAATAATAAAGATCACAGTAAAAAAAGAATTTAAATTCGTCAAGAAACCGCAGATAACTTCTACAAAACTTTCCCTTTATCGATCATTTGGCAAACCTCATCACGCGCTGAGCCAATAAAACACTGATCCTATTTTTACAGTTTCGTGCAAATGTACCTTTTTTTTCAAAGCGCCTAGCTCCCACGCCCCAACGCTACGCTTGGCTCCTTTCACGTGACGCGCATCCGAATTTACGACGAGCCAAAGTGCGCGCGTCCTGGAAGCGAGTGGCAAGGAAAAAAAAACCATCGAATCATCCCTTTTTTCTCTCCCGCTCTCGCAATGCGTTCGAAGACACCACTACTCTGCACATGATTTCCTTCATTCTCTTACTTTACTTCCTTTCTTATTCTTCTTTTTTTACTTTTTTATGTATGAACGTACGTATAACGTCCTCCCTAAGCCAAGGCGGCCGAATAAGCGAAGGCAGCTGTCGAAACGTTGCGCGCGTGCAAGGATCGACTTGGGGGATTTAAACGGAGGTGGCCAATAAAAATTATACTGCCAAGGGGGGGTTGTCGAAACTAAAATGCTCGGCCATGCTGATGGATTAAAGTAAGCACTCCCGGCACACACACCCGCAGGATTTTTCTGTGTCAATAAAAGCGATAAGAGGATTCGTTGGGCGAGAGAGCTAACTCGAGACTCTGAAAAAAGAAAGAGAGAGAGAAAGAAAAGGCAAGGCAAGCGTGAGCTCGCGTATAATGAGGCTGAGAGGATGCGTGTTTCGTATACACTTCATGTTAAATTTAGCGAAAATTTCATGAATGCAAAAGCCCTCCAGCTCTTTTTGAAATATAAACCTCACTCAGTCTGGATACGTCTCTACGTTATATAATGTATTTCGAAATAAATCACGCTGCAAGTTGAAATTTACTCTGGAAAATTATAACAATGCCGTGAAATAGAGAGAGAAAAAAGTATAATAATAATGAAGATTATCTCTCGTTTCATCATTATTAGACTGTTATAATAGGTACAAAAGCTCTTCCGAGAGTCTTTAACTTGCATAACCGGTTTACCCTTGGCAACTTTGCGTTAGTACACTATCAAGCGCACCTGACGAGTCTGTAAAATTACCCGATGTAGTTACTTACTTTTCAAATAAGAAATAGTGTTCAGTGATTACGCTTGATGGGAATGATAGAAAACGGTGTAGCAACAAATTGATTTTTATTTCAATTAATCCTTATCGACATTGAACATTTCTGTTCTACACAATCTAACTGAAAAACAAATTAATTTCTCACAATAAAACATATACGATAGGTATAGATTCATTATACGTTGTTTCAGTTCCAATTTCACGCTATCTCACCCATGCAATCGTATATATGACCAATTCCACGAAAAAACTGCCGTAATTTGGTAGCATTTTTTCAAAAATTAAAACTGAGGGTACGCTCTCAATTTTAGGGTTACGCGGCTCTACGAAGCATCAAAAGTTTCGC
>JAWWMK010042592.1:0-11410 GCA_035047105.1 Galeopsomyia nigrocyanea
ACGCATAATTATATTTTACGCAATTTGTGCAAACTCACCCCAAACTTGTAAAAATTTGACAATACATTTTCAGGGCCGAACCCCTGCCAAAAACATTGTGTCAAATTTCGCGTAAATGTTTCCCAAAGTTATAAAACGTTTGACCAAACTTCGAATGCTTCAAGTCCTTTGCATTCGAAGTTTGGAAAAGTCTTATTAGCAAAGTTTTGACAAATATTTCTGAAACATAAACTTGGGGCAAATTTGGGATCAACGTTTTTATTTTTACGCGGGAAGTTATCGTCATCCCAAACTGTAAACTTTCAACACGTATCTTATGGGAATGATCGCGTACGTAGACATTCAAATAGATTTTTTGTTGCAATAAAATTATAGATTGTCACAGAAAACTAGCGACATGTAGATAATGTAACGGCGAACATTTTAATGCAAAAAAATTCACTGGTTGAACAGAGTTATTTGATCTCAAAGACAATCATAATGACATGACTCAAGCTCGAATACATTGTGGGTATATGCGCCAGTGCCGTGAGCGGCCGGCCGTGGAGGGGGGCCGTAAATTTTATCGCTGCCATATCTAATTACTATCTCAAAAATTTTTATACTTGAGTTTATAGAAGTTAATTTGAGCACTACACACAAAATTTTAAACACTAAAACCACCAATATATTAAAGTTAATATTGGAACCCTCAACTTGCTACGGCACCAAACCATCGAGACTCCTTAAAGCTGTTATTATAAGCTTTGAGATGATGTCTTTTACGATAAAAATTTTTGGAGTGAAACTCCTTTCTCCTCGATAGATGTATGTATATGTATCTGCCGGTCGCTGTTGGGATTTTGAGTGAGAGTGAATTGAAAAAAACGAGACGGAAGTGGGGACGGAAGTGGAGATGGAAAAGGAGACCGAAGTGGAGACCGAGAGCGAGATCGCAAGAGGGAAAATGCACAACTCTAGCCCGTTTGCTACCACATTTAGTGCACTCCTCTCATGGTCAGGTTAACTGACACACCGAATCCAACGGTAAGCAAGCGCTGCAATTGACACTCTAATAAATCTTAATGGGTACTGCATAATTTCACCTTGGCAGCGCCCAGCGGTGCCAGAACGAGCGCCTAACGGTCGGTTTGTTTACGTTTGGTCTTCTTTTGAATATAATTTGAATACATAGCCAACCGAGCAAATAATGGCTCACGTAAACACGTGGTCGGTACAAAGCATTAGCGCAAATTTTCCAAACAGATACTCTGCTAACTCTCAAAAGCCATTTGTGGTAGTAGTCGAAAACTTTGACGAGGAATCGAAATTGATCGATCGTTTTATATTTATTGACAAATTGGGAAAGGCGAAAATTGAATTCGAGCATGCCAGGCCCTTTGGCAAGAGAAAGTTTGAATTGGTTTTCGAGGAATTTTCCCTAGCAAACGAAGTGCTTCGGAAGCGTGAACTTTTCCCCCCGGGGTGGCACCCGTATATCCCGGGGTACAAAATCTACAGGACAGGGGTGATTAGGGGAATTCATCCGGAATTAGACAACAGCGTTATCCAGGCTGAAATTGGAAAGCGTTACCCGAAATCCCGCGTGGAAAGAATTCTTAGCCGCAAGCAGGGGCATGAGGAGCTGATTCGGACTAAAATGTTAAACGCAAAAAAAACAAGGTGGATTAGGAGTTGTCGAAATGAAATGCTGGAGAACGAGACTTTCTTTATAGATAAAAATAAAACTTAGCATTTATTCTCAAATAATCACTCGAGAGCGAACTGTGCTCGTCGAGCTATTCTGGACAAATGCTCTTTTCGGCAACTACAACTATACTCATTGACGCCCTAGCTTGGCTCGCAGGCCAATTTTTTATTGCACTACGCTACTTCGCTAATCCTTTGCGCGCAGCAAGGGGCTCGTACAATTTTATTACTCTTAATGAGCGGAAAAACCCTCTTCGCTGAAACTCAGAAAAAAAACTTGCTTTCTAAACATCTGTGCGCCTTGTGCGAAACGCAATATCCTCTCACCATTGAGATGATTCGACAATATCATCTCAATCACTTATACTTCCATACTTCTTAAATTTGTTATATTCGTTACAAAATCATCATTACATATCAAAAAAGTGAAAAGAAAAGAAATATTTACTTATGTCAATCACACTCATACTCCTCGTAATTTCGATACGCTCGTTATACAGTAACATCATCAAAAATCATTAAAAAACAAATCGAAAAAACCAGAAAATAATAAACTTATATAATTACAATACAGCGGATACATATTGACTTATTAACTAACACATGTTATCAAAAGCAAAAGAATACAATTACAGTCAAGCTGACACCTTTTGTCTATCAAATATAAAAATCAAGGAAAGCAAATAATTAATACAAATCTTTTTGGCTGTCTTGCCATTCTACCATTTCGAGTCATTACACGTCTTTCACATAAGTTCGCTAAATCTTTGTCAGCTCTTTGTCGAGACTCTTTATCCAAACAACATTTTCTTACATAATCTCAATTTAAAATACATATCCTTGTCAGTCATAAAACTATAAAATTCATCATAAGAATTGAACTGGATTCTACAATTATCAGCATAGAAATTATCAAGCAATTTTACAACATTCCATTTAGTAAAACCTACAGATAAATCATCTTTCAAATTTCCTAGAATTTTATTTAAAAATAAACTTATCATAGCTAAATAATGGCTAAAATAAATGGCCTATTGTGCATGTCAAAAAAATCTCTAAAACATTGAAAAATTACGCTATCTTCAATTTTGTTAAAGCATAAAAATCGCAAAAAATCTCTATCTTCTAGGTCAACACTAATCTGAAAGAACAATTTCTTAACGCCCACTCTCACGCCAATACTACCTGCTCTAAACCGCAATAAAAGGTCCGTAATGAGCTCGATGAAGTTCGGGTCTCTCTCTAGTCGTTGGGCGCTGGATGCGGCGGCTCCTTAGCTGTCGCGTCGAAGACGGGCCTAATTTCGGCAGTGCTGTCCTCTTTTACAACCTTTCGATGAGGGACAAAGAGACCAGCAATCCTTGCTGCATCTTTCGGCACGTGCTTGATGATCCCTTCGTCTCGCCGCTTCTCGAAGACAGCATCATAAACCTCATACAAATCGTCGTCCTCCAAATTTTTCTACCGATGCGAAAGAGGACGTTCGGGAATTATTTTATTGCCGCTGACCGGTAGCTGCGCTTCTAGCCACGGCAAAGGCCCTTCGTTCGGCGAAGCAACCATCCTCGTTCATTTTCACATCATTGAGGGCCCCGGTACACGTATCTTGCTGCTGTTACTTTATCGATTTATGATTGAACGGGTCCTTGGTGCCCAAAGTGTCGAGTGTTCTTAAATCTTCGACATCACAATTAGCAACGTGCAACGAAATCACCGAAAGCACAGCCTCTTCTTTTTTCTTGCCGGAGACTGATCCCATCACTGTCCAGCCTACTAAAGTTTCAAGAGCGACAAGTCCACACTTTAATTGTACGCGACGCCCGGTCAACAATTTACCGGCAACATCGGCACCAATTAACAATTCAATCGGCGCATCACTATCACAATAGTCTGTAAGCTTAGTGTTCATTAATTTTAGTCCATCATACCACTCTCCTTTGGGTATCGTAGATATTTTGCCACAGATCATATCTTGATCGAGCACTTCAAAATTACACGCATAGTCCGAGTCAACACTGCTCAATCGAGCTCGATACCTTTTGTGCATCACTGAATTAATGCTATCACCACCGAAAAGCAAATGGCGCATTCGTTGTTCGCCCACCGGCTCGTATCCCATCTCCGCGACAGCCGCCTTGGAAAGATATGATCGTTGGGATCCCGAGTCAATCAATGCGCGCACAAATCTTTCACCGTTTTGTCCGCATAAACGTACCCGCAACACCTACATAAAACTGGTGTGCACCCAGACAAATTGGCTAAACTGTGCTCTGTCTCAACCGGTGAATCATTTCTCGTTCCTTGTGGGGTCGCGCTCCCACCGCCCTGCATATATGTCAACTTGCAATGGCAAGCCGCCCAAACTACATTTGGAAGCGATCACTACCCCATTACGATTACCTTTAGGAATAATGTAGAATTACGCGAAACCGAGAGAGAAAAACTAAACACCAAGAAACTGGGCTGGAACGGCTTCAAGAGCGAAATTGAGGAAAAAACAAGGTTCACTGACTTCAGCATTAAAAGTGCCAACGATAAATATAAGAAAATCGCGAAAATCATTAAGGGGACCAGCCAGTGTTAAACAGGACAAATTAAAAATTTTCTTTATTAGCGTGTCAATATCGTTCTAATAAAGATATCGTTATAAAACTTTTTTTCACCTTAAAGTGCTCGGTGTAGACTTTCAGTTTCTTCCCTGTAAGTCCCAAAATCTCAATTGGGGACCCCAGAAAGTTCCCTAAAGCGTGACCACTTTTTTAAAAAAGCGGACCACTTTTTAAAAAAAATTTATTTTTCCATTTTTGTTCAGGCAATTTAGAAAAAAAAAATTTTTTTACCGATATTTTTTTTTCTAACTGCCTGAAAAAAAAATGGAAAAATCAATTTTTTTTTAAAAAGTGGTCCGATCATTTTCAAATAGAGATGCTAACGAAAAAAATGATGCCTCCCAAAATGATTTTCGTTCATTCTAACGTTCGGAATCGTGCACCGCGCTGAGATTTTTCTAAAAATAAGATGTTACGCTTTAGGGAACTTTCTGGGGTCCCTAATTGAGATTTTGGGACTTATAGGGAAGAAAATGAAAGTCCACACCGAGCACTTTAAGGTGAAAAAAGTTTTATAACGATATCTTCATTAGAACGATTTTTACACGCTAATAAAAAAATTTTGAATTTGTCCTGTTTAACACTGGCTGGTCCCCTTAAAGAAGCTCTCGTGAATAACGGAGCTAAAATCTCGAAAGGCACAAGAAGAATCAAATCGGTGTACTCTCCCTGGTGGAATCAGGAATGTCAAGAAGCTGTAAATGAGAGAGATTAGGCCGAAAAGGAATTCAATAAGGAAAACAACTACCCTAATTTGTGTAACTGGAAGAAATCAGAGGCTCTAGTTAAAAGAATAACAAGAATTCAAAAGAGAAGATACAAAAAAAAAATTTCACGAGCAGTTCCAACCCCAAGCCGTGCAAAGCAGACTGTAGTCGTCCATAAAGAATCTGCGAAACTACGAAAACGCCGCCGATAATATCCCTGACACCGACCCTAACAGCCCCAAAATCAAAGAGGCTACAAAAAAAATTAAACAGCCATCGAAAGTGTAAATCCCGGCACCAATTATCAAGCACACATCTCCGAGCTCGATAGATGGCGAAATCACGAAGGACGAATACGATTTTGCCTTGAGGAATCTCAAGGTCAAATCCTCCCCCAGAAGTGACCATATATCGAACGAGATCATAGGAAATCTGCCGGAAATAACACACGAAGCGCTCAGAGTAGCCTTTAGCGATATTCTTCAAACCGGATCCTTTCCAAGCGAATGGAGAGAGTACACAGTTGTTTTGATACCCAAACCAGAAAAAAAGGGTTTTCGCTCCATCTTCCTGGCGCAAAATCTCTTAAAATTGGTCGAAAATATCATTAAAACTAGACTCGAATGGTTTTTGGAGAATAACTGTGATATACCTAACAGCCAATACGGTTTTAGGAAGGCGCGCTCGTGCTAAGACAGCGCCGTGGTACTGGCCGCGGACATTCAACATACTCAAACGGGGAGTGCATGGGCGCTCTCTTTGTGGATATCAAAGGCGCGTTCGACTGGGTCGTGCCAAACATCCTGGTCGAAGACTTACTCCAAATCGGCGTCCCAAGCAGAATTGCTACTTTCATAAGTAACCTTATTTCCGCCAGAAAGGTTCAGTTTTATGTAAACAGTAAGTCTGCAGGAGAAGCAATTACCACGAAGGGTTTGCCGCAAGGCTCGGTGCTCAGCCCCATTCTCTTCAGCATATACGTACGGAATCTAGAAAAGAATATAGGCAATCGCTGCCGAAATCTGCAGTACGCAGACGACTGCGTAATATACTGTAGGGGCAAGGATGAAGACGAGGTGGCAGAGGAGCTGAGT
Organism: Galeopsomyia nigrocyanea; assembly: GCA_035047105.1. Taxonomy (NCBI): domain Eukaryota; kingdom Metazoa; phylum Arthropoda; class Insecta; order Hymenoptera; family Eulophidae; genus Galeopsomyia; species Galeopsomyia nigrocyanea. Next base: position 6,100 of record JAWWMK010042592.1, read on the forward strand.
CTCGCACTAAACCTCTTAATCGAGTGGCTGACTGGTCGAGGCTTGGGAGTAGCAGTTCAGAAAACCAAATTCGTTGTTTTCTCTAGAAAGAAATCAGCACGCAGCAATGTCCCAATTATCTATGCTGGAACAGAAATACAGCAGTCGGATTCGGCTAATTTTCTCGGTATTATTTTCGACAAAAAACTATCTTGGAGAAAGCACATAGATAGCCAGAAAATGAAAGCAAATAAAGCAACAAACTTTATCAAAGCGCTGACAGGCACAACTTGGGAAGCCAACCCGATGAACCTTTTAAAGATCTACAAGGGCTACGTAAGGGAGATTCTTGAATGGGGAGCCGTCGTATACGCGAACGCCAGGCGCAGTGCCCTGCAAAAACTGGACCCGGTCGAGCGCAATGCCATCAGGCTGAGCCTTGGCCTCCTAAAAAGCACCCTATCCCTCAGCGTATACAAACTGGCAAACTTCCCGCCTCTAGGCGTACGAAGAGTTGCAATAATCGACAAATTTATTCTAAAAAACATGAGCTTCACAAATCATCATCTTGTCCCGGAACTAAAATATCTGAGTGGTTCGCTGACTAAAAAGAAGAGGAAAAGAGAGAGAAGCATGAGCATCGTGCTAAACAGATTCTATCGAATAATCAGCGTCATGGAGAAAAGCAATTCTACTCTCGCCCGTAGTAACCAACCCCTGTGCTACAATTACCGAACTGATGTACAGCTGAAAAAATTTAAAGTGGATCTGGAAATAGGACAACGAATTAAAATAGGAAACAAGGCTCATGAAAATGGCAGACTGCTGGAAGAATACCTTAAAAATAACTACCCAGATCACAATCATATACACACCGACGGATCGGTGAATCTCTCCAACGAGCCTGCAGAACCGAGAGCCGGAGCAGCCGCATACAACGAATCCAGGAAAACTCTGGACTACTTTAGACTGCCCTCCCAAACATCCAGCGAGGAAACCGAGGCTTATGCCATTTGGAAGGCCTTATGCCTCCAATGGGAAAGGGAGGAAAAAAAAACGATAATTGTAACCGACGCTAGGTCGGTAGTACGAAAAATCGCGAATCCAAGCTTCCCAGTGTACAAAGATAAAATTATAAATGAGATAAAACCCCGACTCTTCGCGGCCGAAAGGGATGGAGCGGCAGTAACTATCATTTGGGTACCTGGTCACGCCGGGATCGCAGGAAACGAGGTAGCGGACGCCGCGGCCAGAAACGTGCCGAAGAATATCCCCACCTCAAAATATAATCTCGATCTATTTAGCTTCCTGCCTCTCCTCGAATTTGACTATTACCACAAATGGCATAATGACCTTGCGGAGGCAAACAAACCTAATAAAAGGAATTTTTATATGGAGAGTACTCCTTTTGTCACGAAAAAACCTGATCTGTCCATGATTAGTAAAACAAGCAGAAAAGACGCAGTCAGAATCCTGTGACTAATGACTGGATCCTATGCCGACCTCGTGTATCTTAAAAAAATTAACATAATCGAAGACGACTGGTACGCTTGCGGCACTGAAGCGCGCTCGCTCGGGCATGTGCTTTGGAGATGCGCGAGCCATTCAGTAGAAAGGTCGATTTTGATGGAAGCACTTGCAGCGCTTGGTTGGGACACGGATCCCCTTCCTTCCTTGTCCAGACTGGCCTCTTCCAGATGCATACATACCTACTCTATTATAATTAAATTCCTCGACTTAATCACTTATAACATATAAAATAGACAAAAACGTTCCTTCCAATTATGCGCCCATAGCTCACTTGGAGCCCGATTTTTGTGGTTCCGTAAAGGTTGTGAAGCTTGCAATACACCGGCAACAAGAACGTCCATGCATTCAAACAAACAACAAGCAGAATAAATAGAAGTCGAAAACCCAAGCAAGAATCATCGCACGCAAAACATTTCTCATCTCACCAATCGGATTTCTTCCTGACCAACCGAAAAACTATACACACAAGACAAGGCCAGTAGTATAGCTATACCGATTCTGGGCCAAACCCCCCTCCCCGCGGCGGATTCTGGCACAGAGCGATTTTTTCTGGCTCAGACCCCCTCCAAGGACTCTTTAGCCCCTCTAGTGACTATTTAAATAATTTTTTTATAAATAAATAAATTTTTTGAAAAATTTTTTATTGAGCCAGAGATTTTTTTGAAGCGGCTTGGCCCAGAGAATTTTCGGCAAGTGCTGGCACTAGCATTTGCACTTTTAGGAGGCCGTTGGGCCAGTGATTTTTTTGGCGAGCGGATTTTTCGCGCATGAGCAGTATAGCTGAGTATCTGCTTATCTGGATATTATTTAAGCTGGAGGTAGATACAGAATTTCTCGCTAAATTACATTTGAGCATGAGGTAGATTTCAAGTTTTTGCCTAGTAAAAATAATCGTGTTGATAATTGAACAAAACTTTGCATAATTTATGTAAATTAACTTTATGTATTGATGAATGAAGTAAAATGTATAAGTGAATTTAATGTTATTGTCAATGAATAGTTAAGATTGTACGCTTTTTTGTTAGAAGTATCGCAAAACATATAATAATTGAATTAATTGAGGTAGTTTTATTTATTACTTCAATGGCTCATGAATAAATAAATTTCAAAAATACAGCTGTTTCTTTACTATGTTTTAAGCTTATAACAGAAGCTGTTAGTTCACTTGATATTAATTTAGTTAAGTTATTAATTTAGTTAATTTATTAATAGTTAAGTTTTATTTGACGAGTAAAACTGTTTAAGTTTATGGAATTAAAATAGAAAATTTAATAATAAAACGATCTCAATAGTAATATTATCTTGAATAATTATCTGAATAGGAATATTATGTTTTCCAGAATTTCGATTAGTTTAAATAAATGTAAGTACTTTTTGAGAAATTAAATTGCAATCAAAACGTAGACATCTACACAAGCCGAATAGCATGAAACCGAACAAAGTTAGTCCGAATTCATATTCACGCGTTAAAAGGGAGAGTCGCAGCCGCTTCGCAAGAGGCGCGCGCACAACAACTCTCTAAAGCCGTGCGCTGATTAGTTGCTGCAGGCTTAAAAGCGAGCACGGCGCGGCGGACGAGCTCAGTCGGGCGGCGGCGGCGGACGGATCAGCATCGGGCAGGCAGCACTATCAGCAGGAGCAGCAGCAGGAGCAATACTGAGCTGGCGAGAGAGAGACAGTGGCTGACTGAGATGGGCGCTTGAGAGCAGCTCTACCAACTGACTTTTTTTTTTATCGAAACTTGACAGTGTTAGGCGCTGGTCTCGATGCGATGCGAAGTTGGCAGCAGGTTCTTTCCGATTTCGATACTTAGTATCACTCTGAAGGTAGTTAAAATGATTGTACAAGAGGATAACTTTGACTTTGAATTTTATTAAAACGTCGGTTTAACAGAGCTCTTTAGTGTCGGTAATAATAATCTTGATACTTGAGATTGACCGTTCAATGTTAAATGCTGAGTGAATACTCTCGTATTTGAGTACTAATGGCGTGACTTGGACTTGACCGTGACTTGGACTGGGCCCTGGCAGCAGAGGACTGGGGCTGGGACTGACTTCTGGCAACAGTTGCGTGCCGCTTTTATAGAACTTGTGAGGTGGGCATGACTGATTCTCGAAGATGAGGAGATCCAATGAGAGACAGTATATCCCCTCTCGAAGTTGCCCCGAAGTTGTCCGATTGGCTAGTAGAAAGCTAGAGGGCGTTCGCATCGTCCAATAGGAGTCCAAACTTTCCTACCACCACCAGCTGTTGTTTGAGAGAAGCATTTATTTTTGGAAGCCGGTGATAAGGGGTAACTGCGGTAACTTGATACAATGATGATTCATAGTGTCCTTGACAATTCCTTGTAGATGATTGACAGTTAAGATTATTTAGAGTTGTTCAGTTTCTTGTTTCTTGTTTTGTAGAGATGATTGACAGTTAACCGTCGCTTGTTGCTTTGAGAAATTGGAGCCCTGTTTATTCTTCTAGCTGAAACAAAAGAAGGTTCGTGTCGTCCTCGACGTCTTATCTTTATGATTGACGTTTAACGGTCGGTCGAGGAACAACATGTTTTCCGCGTATTCTTGATATCTGCTGGTATATTATTTTGAAACCTAAATCGCAAGCGCACGCGCAAGGCACGTGTCCAACACACACATGTAAGTACGAAGAATAGGGATTGCAGAAAGTATAGAGAAGCGAATATCTATAGTCTTGTTTAGTTCATGGTCAAAACAGCCTGCAGCTGTTACAACAGTCACTGTTTGGCGCGAAATTTGAAAATACATTTTAAAAATTACGTTTTATTTTACGCGCGCAATTTAAAAATCCACTCAAGGAAAATATATTTCGTTTTAGGCGCGAAGTTTGAAAATCCAATTAAGAAAATATGTTTTATTTTACGCGCGCATTTTAAAAATCCACTCAAGAAAATATATTTCGTTTTAGGCGCGAAGTTTGAAAATACCTTTTAGAAAATATGTTTCGTTTTGGGCGCGAAGTTTGAAAATACATTTTAAAAAATATGTTTGATTTCTACCGCGAAATTTAAAAATAAATTTTCGAAATTATGTTTCATTTCTGGCGCGAAACTTGAAAATACATTTTAGAAATTACATTTCGTTTTACGTGTGCAATTTGAAAATACATTATAGAAAATATATTTGGTTTTAGGCGCGAAGTTTAAAAATACATTTTAGAAATTCTGTTTCGTTTTAGGCTCGAAGTTTGAAAATACATTTTAAAAATATGTTTGATTTCTAGCGCGAAATTTAAAAATAAATTTTGGAAATTATGTTTCGTTTTAGGCGCGAAGTTTGAAAATACATTTTAGAAATTCTGTTTCGTTTTAGGCTCGAAGTTTGAAAATACATTTTAAAAATATTTGATTTCTAGCGCGAAATTTAAAAATAAATTTTTGAAATTATGTTTCGTTTAGGGCGCGAAGTTTGAAAATACATTTAAAAAAATATGTTTAATTTCTAGCGCGAAATTTAAAAAATAAATTTTCGAAATTATTTTTCGTTTTAGGCGTGAAGTTTGAAAATACATTTTATAAATAATGTTTCGTTTTAGCCACCAAATTTGAAAATATAATTTTATAAATTATTTTTGGTTTTAGGCGCAAAATTTGAAAGAAAAATTTTTTATTTTTAGTGATGGTAGCTCCATCCACGCTACCATCTGTGAGGCACATCCACTTTTGCTTTTGCCTCCCCATTATTTTTTTTATTAAACATATAAAAAAATGTCTATTCAGATATTTACATCATAAATCTATCTTTTAAATCTAATAATCTTCGTCTGATGATGATGTATC
>JAWWMK010042603.1:0-113272 GCA_035047105.1 Galeopsomyia nigrocyanea
CACTGCAATTTTTCTATACCACCCGCCATGATGAATTTTCAAAAAGGTTCCGTCAGTTAGAATTTCCGTCGAGTGTACCTAGAGAGTAGAGAGCTGGCAATGCTGGCATCGTCGCAATAACCGACACGGCGGAATTAGTCACCAAAGGTGACGATGCGTGATCAGCAAGGACTCAGTTTCAGTTACTAATCCATGGAGCAAGTATTTTAACTGTCAAGTAGGTTTTTTGTTTTCCACCCAGTGAAGTATTTCGATCGACTGTTTGGAAAAATCATATACATTGTTCTCCGAGTTCTCATGTTGTGCAGTGAGTTCAATAAGTTTCAAACAAATATAGTGCTGTTGTCATGTGCAACGAGTATTGAAAATTTTTTTATTCGCAGGTAAAAATGAGTATTTTTGAAGGCATTGGAGCATTAGAGTTAAACAACAGTAAATTCACTTATCGATGGACAATAGAGAATTTTGGAATTTGCTACAAAAATCTCGATGGATGTCTAACCTCACCAGTATTTTCAACAGTACACTCTAACAATGTGAAGCAATGGCGTTTGAGATTTTATCCACAAAACTCATTGAGTGCATTCAAGAGTTATTCTTCGATTTTTCTTGATTATCTGAGTGAAGGCAAAATAGCAATATCAATGAAATTTTTTGTATTTGATGCCAAAGCAAACACTGCAGTTAATGGAAGCGATTTGGGAAATCAAGTGTTTCTTTCTCAGTACGAATCGCATGGCTCTACAAATTTTATCGATCGTACACATACACTGCTTCAAAATGAAAAGTTGACAATAGTATGTGAGATTGGGTCAGTTCTACCGCTGACTATTCCCAAGCCAGTTTATTCTGACAGTAATGAGAACAGTGATTTAAGCGAATATGCTTTGGAAAGTGATTGAGATAAAGTTTTCCAAATGAAATGATGAGTGATGTAACGGTTACAATCGGCGGCAAAAAGAAACATTTACACAGAATAATTTTGGCCAGTAGAAGTGAGGTTTTTCGGGCAATGTTTGAGCACAGTATGATCGAAAAAGAACAGAGCGTTGTTGACATTAGATTGGAAGTAGCAATGGCGATGTTTATAGGTATATGTATACAGGCAGAGTCAATGATATTGAAAAGTGGGCTGACGAACTTTTGATGGCAGCGGAAAAGTATGCAATTATTGGACTCAAAAATATGTGCGAAAAAACTCTTTGTAATAAGTTGAGTTTCGATAATGCGCTTAGATATTTAACGTTAGCCGCTATGTACACAATACTAGTCATCTGAAATCTCAAGTAATTGAATTTGTTGCAACTAATTTAAATGATTTTGTTGACAAACCGCAATTCAAGTTATTGGATCAAAGTATTATGTTTGAATTGTTGTCCGCTGTGTCGAAAAAGAAAACTAAGTATTGAGCATTCGACGTTGCTTTTGTTACCGGATTTACGTTGCATAGTTGTTCAATATGTGCATATATTAATGTTTTTTGACAGTGAATACAGTTTTATCATATTTTTTGCATTTTTAAATTGCATTAATTATGCTATCTACATTTCTATTAATTGAAAATTTTACTACTAATTAATTTTACTACTAATTTATTTTTGAAAGATTTCGTGTTTAAAGCATAGTGTAATATAATGAAAAAATATTAGTATTATGAATATTTTTATTATATATTTAACTGATAAATTAAATGTATAAAAACTTGTGTGCGTAGGTATATGAAGCTTCAAGCAAATTCAATTATTTTTCTGTTGGTAAACATTTAATCATGTAGGCAAAATACAGTACATGCATGTCCGTATATTATTCACTTTTTTATGTCTTGTTTATGATCACATTTATTAACCAATTATAAATAAATATAAAATGTCGATATTGTAAGATCGAAAACTTTTATAAGGAAATTTTAATTTTCTTAAAACTAACTGGAATCCTTAATTGATAATAAAAATTGCAATATGATAAATACTAAAAAAATAATATCTTTTTAAACGAAAAGCATTTTGAAAAAAAGAGTCATTTAATGATTGACATTGAATTACTTTCGATTAATCAATATTATTCAAACTAATTTTTCTGGTCTGGTGACTGGTTTTCCATGGTAATATCGCGGATAATATTTTCTTACGCGCAGATGCGAACCATGTGTAATTATTAATTATTTGAAATGTATCATTGTTACATATTTCGTTTCGTAGAGGGCGCATGATTCGTTTATTAGGTGAGTGACCGACGAGTCTGACGACTGACGCTGACCAATTGGCTCGATTGATATAAATGGATCCGGCTGCGCAGTAGCGACTGCACAGTGCACATTGCGCAGTTGCAGCACTTGCAGGAGTCTTATTGATATGAGTGGGATCCGGTTGCGCAGAGGCTCCATGCTGCAACTGCGCAATGTGCAGTCGCTACTGCGCAGACCGGATCCATCATATCAATAAGACCCCAGCATGGGCCATGCAGCTCTGGACAAGTACCTAACTGGCAGTGGTCTTCCTCCTCGTAGGTTACCTTTTGTCCTAGTGAAAAGCGTAAAAGTTGCTTATAATTAGCTTTCAAATTAATATACATTAAAACATTGGAGAACCAAAATGAGCACTATTGGATTGTTGGAATTTCAAAATAATACCCTTTGCTATAAGTGGAGAATAGACAATCTTCAAACTCACTTGCAAAATCCGGTCACATGTCTTTTGTCGCCTGTGTTTTCGACCGTACACTCAAGCGGTCTTAAAAAATGGCGTTTAAGATTTTATCCAAAAAGTACTATGAAAGAGTTTTCTGATCGGACGTCGATTTTTCTCGAATATCTTAGTCATGAGGAAATGACAGTGACGCTGAAATTTTCTGTTCCTACACACAGCAGCAACGAAGAATATAGTGGTTCGGAAATAAAGTTATCTCCTCAAGACGCAAAATTTGGGTTCAATAAGTTTATAATTCGTGACTCTGGGTGGAAGTATTACGATGAAGTGAACATATTTTGTACTATTACTGCTAATGAACCACTCAGTGCTCTAAAAACTGCAGAAAACAACAGTATTGAGATTAATGATTTAGAAGAATATGGATTAGAGGCTGATTTAGAAAAACTTTTTGATGCTGAAACGTTGAGTGACGTAACGATTTGCATTGAGGAAAATAAGTTGTCCTTGCATAAAGCAATTTTAGCCAGCAGAAGTGAGGTTTTTCGAGCAATGTTCGAGCACGATATGATCGAAAAAGAACAGAGTGTTGTTAACATTGTTGACATAAGTTTGGAAATAGCAATGGGAATGTTTAGGTACATGTATACCGGTAGACTCAATGACATCGAGAAATTTGATACTGAAGAACTTTTTATAGCTGCGGAAAAGTATTCAGTAACCGGTCTACAGATATTGTGCGAAAAAACTCTCTATTTGCACTTGAATTTTGACAATGCTCTCAGATATCTAGCATTAGCCACTAAGCATAAGACCATTCATTTGAAAATGCAAGTCATTGATTTTATAGTCAATCGGTTAGATGAATTTATCGACAAACCGGAATTCAAGACGCTCGATCAAAGTATTATGTATGATTTACTTTCTTCCATGGCCATGAAAAAGAAGGAAAACTAATTTTCACCATTGTCCTCGTTATTTATTTCATCTTATATTTATGTTCATCGTGTTTTAGCATTTTCATTACTAATTTGAACGGATTTGTTGCGAAAATGCAATTCGAGTCATCGAATCAAAGTATTTTGTGCAAATTGTTCTCCGCTGTGGCCAAAAAGATTTTCTGCCATTCGAGTGAATACACTCTTATGCGTTTGTCATTTTTTCATATTATTAATGCTTTTAAACTGCGTAAATTCCAATTATCATATCAACTGCGTTTCTGATTTAAAAGATTTTTAATGTGTATTATTCAATGTTCTGATATTCTTTGAAACTGTAACATGTAGTCATTGAAATCTAAAATATTTAATTTATTATAATTCATCTACACTGCGAAACAAATGTAATTACTCAGATGCATGATATGAATAAATGGTAAAATAATAAAATATCTCAAAAAATATATATTTTATCAAATATTGCATGCGCTACTTTTTATTCTTTCCTGTTTATATAAATTATCAATCATTATTCTATGAAATTTATTTATTTTAAATGATAAAAAAATTTTGAATTCTTATGAATGGTTAAATAATTATAAATTTAAAATGCTTACATTTACAATATATTATTTTGAATATTAAACGCGTGGATCAAAAGTAATATTGTTCAATAAATTTGTTCTACTAAAATGTTCCAAAATTTTTGATGGATTATTCTTACTAAATAATTCTGTAAAAAGCAATTTCAAATTTTATATTCAAAATTGAAATAATGAATAACAAAGTCAAATCAAAATTCCAAATGAAATAAAACATAATACCGCACAAGCAGACTCAGCTATAAAATCTGAAATCGTCAATTTGCAATTCAAAACGACATATTTTCGTATCAGCGCGCGAATTGCAGCTTGCGAAACTTTCGCTTGCTTTTGTCCTCGTAGCTCAATTTTAATATTTATCACAGACGGATGTGTATACTGCAAAGGCGGTATACCGTTACGACTCGTCGTCGTAGCGAAATCGTATGCAGCGTGATCGTCATCTGTGGGTCTCGCTCTTTCGAAAGAGAGTCTGAATGGCATAACGGAACGCCGAATTTGAATCTCGCTTTAAATTCATTGTCGATGCACGTGCAGCAATGATGATGTTGATGATACGGTACATATATATACTCGTACTCTTGACACAGTTCTCCACTCAAACAAACCTACTTTCGGCAATGCATACATGTACGCTTTTCCCTTTTTTTTGCGAGTAATAAAGGTCAGTGATAAGAAAGTTGAGTAAATTTTGAAAATTATCGTTCGAAAGTTGTAATCGAGATAATTGAATGCCAAAGGTGCACGCGCGCAAAGTGTTACGGACGATGAAAAGTCCTTTTTTTCTTCTTCACGCACTACGCTGATTGGAACATTCATCGCTAAATTTATGATTGTGCTACTGCGCGGCTTTTTATCAATTGCATCATAAATTTGTACATGAGCGTTTGCATGATGCTGTGCATCTTCAATTACATTCTTTACAGAGGTTTTTCATAGCGCCGTATAGAAGAGATCGTTTCAATCTCGAGGCATGAATAATGATCGTTTGAAAGTGAATAATACCCGCGGATGTGCGACTTGCCTTGAACGCTACTACCTGTGTGTGTATATAATCGTGATGCGTCATGATAGTTTACACGACTCGACAGTACTTGCTATACATGCTATAAATACCTACTTCGAAGACTGATGACACGAAAAAAAGCTTCATTTACAGATGTATAATCATTCAACCGCGCGAAGAGAGGGATTTGGACTTTACTGATATCGAGGATAATAAAAAAAAAGAAAATTCGAGATTTCAAAAATATATACGATAACATTTACTCACAAAAATTCCTTAATAATAAGTACATACAATTGTATATAAAGTACAGTGGATTTTTTTTACAAGATTTTCGTACGTAATCGTACGCGAATCACAATAAGTTCTATTCATGGACGGATTACCGATCGTTCGCGTAATATAAGCTTCAGATCGAATTCACGTAGAATTACAATCGAGAATCGAATGATATTGTAAGTTAGCGTAAAAAACTAAGTAAAACATCAACTGACAAACTTGGAGCTTCGATCAGCGTAATAACGATTGTTAAAGGCGAATAAACGAATAAGTGTTAGCGACTTGATTTTCAGCTCCAGATGTGTCGAAAGACTAGAATCATTAAAATTAAACGCGTGGATTATCTCGCAGCCAGAAAATCGGCAAATCCTCGTTGAATATTCAACGGTGGGATTTGTTTTCCGACGATACGTGTTTGATTATAAGATCGGAGACGTGCTCTGTTCACATGCTCAAGTTAAATTATTCCGCTGGAATTGCAGGTTTCATTGAAAATTACATCAAAGCGATCAGACGGCAGATAATAGATTTCGAATGAATGAAACGATATGTTTCCTACTAATAATGAATTAATTCGATACTTCAAAACTCTATTTACTCGATGAATTTCAATTTTAAATCAACTAAAGTACGAATTCTGACGCAATAATTGATATAACATTCACTTTTGACGCGGAAATTCCCAGCGGAACTCGAGCATGCAAATAACGTGAATTATGTACAAGTTTTTTTTTATTTTATTTTGTTGTTTTTTTTTTTAAATCGTAAAAAGAGCACATTATGACGCAGAACGTATAAAAATTAATGAAACATGAGTTTCCCTTATGATCTAGATTCTGATTTGAAAGTGTTGCACCTTCGCCGGCCAATAAATACATAAAAAATACGTGTGTGGAGCATGATGAGCTTGATAAAATGGCGCGAACATCACTGATGTCGATTATTGTTTAACTTACAAGCTAATTTTCAATAGAAAAACATTCCTGACAAGCTCGTCTTAACAAGTTTAGCACTCACATTACATTGTTTTTTTTCTCTCGAGTTTTAATGCCTTTCTTTGGAAAATTTATCCTATACAACGCAAAGACTCGCTTTTTTTTATCATAAATAATTCGCTTGAATTTTTTTTACAAATACTGTATAATTACAATTTCGATTTGTCGTTTACAAAAATATTGCAATTTTTCAGCCTCAAATGTCGAAATATCTCAATGTCTTTTTTTTTCGCAGGAATAACGATTATTTTTAGTGTCGAATACTTCTCACAGTACGTTTGATTTTCGCTTAAAAACCAACAAGTTTTTCGATCCTTAAACATTATTGTTAAACATAACTATTAATTACACTACAGTAGAATCCTCGAAGATTGTTCACAACTGTAAGTATAAAAACGAGACTGTATAATACAAGTGCACCTCGAAAATAACTCAACAATTTTCCTACATACAGGAATTTTTTGAATACTTTCGTCATTCAGCACACAATTCACACACACGAAGACAAGTTGCTTCGAATCGATGAAACATATTTTAACATTGTTCTGTCAAACAAGATTTACATCTTTTACGTATGATATTGAAACAAACAAACAAAATAATGTCCTCAAAATCAACGAAGCAGACGAATCCACATGCGTGTATGTTTGTTTTTTTCACACCTAATCGGTGCATTCAGAGGCAAAACTCTCGAGATCAACGTAGTGTCCGTTCATGTTGTCCTCGAGTAGCTGAGCGAGATCACGTCTGAGGTGTGCAAACTCGGGCCTACGGTCGGGGTCGGCGTGCCAACAGCGCGCGATCACACGGAAGAGCTCGCTCCGACAGTGCGACGGCCGTTCTAATCTGTAGCCGCTTTGCACGCTGCGCATCACCTCTCGTGCTGTCATGTCCGGGTATGGCGTTGATCCTGTAACATTTCAAACGGGGTTTTTTTTTCTTTATTTTAACTTTATTCAATTGGCAGCAAACCAACGTAGCTATACAGTGAGTGGAATTTATTATGCACATTCAGAGCTGACGATGACGAAAGCGACAGCTGCGTACGTTTTTTTAAAATGCAAGCAGTAGGTCAGTGGACGATTATGTGATTGACTTTCGACCAGGATGTAATGCCAAGTTTAATAAACTGTTGATTTCGATTTCGAAATACATATGCATGAAAACATCTTATTAACGGTTTTGCTACGTCATTATACTCTCGATTCTCGAACCTTGTGCGTTATTTCGATTATTTATTTCACGTAAATAAGGAAACGACCTTTATATTGACGTCATCGTCAGGCACACAGCAATTCTAAAACTGGAAATCAATCTATAAGCAACATTTCTCATGCTGGCGCTTGTCGGGCATTTAAACGTGAAAGCTTTGAGACTATTTTACTTTTTTTTGTTCAACAATCAAGTGAGAGATTTCTGTTGTTATTTTTACAGGTAAATTTATTGCATTTAGATATATCTTGAGTAGATCTGAATAATTGTTACCGAGAAAAAGTGTTGCAAAAAACTGCTAAATTTCGCGGATGGCAGCGAAAGTGGCTGTTAATCTTGGCCAGGTAAAGCATGCAAATTTGCTTAATCTCGCGACATAAAGCACCTATATATTATCGAAAATGCTCTCAAAATTAACTGTCCATTAGCGAGCGATAAATTATCAATTTACACCTAAATTCAAATTTAAATGGTAGTCAACTGGGAGAAAAAAGGTTTAGTGTTTACAAAAGTTTACTATTTTTCGTTATCTTATAAAATGATGAACTTTTTTATGATAATTTTTATTTTATGGTATAATAAGTTTAGTCAGTAGTTTTTGTGTTGTTCAAAGAAGTTCAAAATTTCAATATGAAAGCAAAGAAGAAAGATTAATAAAATTTCCATATAGTAAATGTGAATATGAAATAATCAATTTTCATGTACTGAATATAAAATAATCAAGCTTCCATGGAGAGCAAGAAATACCTTAAATTTAGATTACTGGGTAGAGTAGATTTAAATAACTATATATTGAAATAAATTTATACAAAGTACTGCTAAATGTATATTGGAATAATAAATAAAAAAATGTAAAATTTATTCATTTAGAATCATATTTTCATTTAATTTAATATGAAGCCACCTAGCACTACGGTGAGTAATTAACACGAAGTCACTTTTTTCGGAATCGCAATAATTCAAAGGCGAATAATCGATAATATTGTCGTCATTTTTTATGTATCTCTATTTTTCTGACATTTAAAATAATTTTGTTCTCGATTAAAGCCATATTTTCAATAAAAAAATCTCCGTATTTTTGTGATACTACCAATTTGTATAAAAATTTTTATAGCCCGAGCTACAGAATCTACAATTCATCATCATCACACACACACGGCAATCTCAAAGTCTAGTAATCACGATCCTTTTCTGCGAAAACAATCATTCACGTCTGAAATCATCAACCCTTCCTCGGCAAAGAAACAACGAAGAAGAAGACGAAGAAGCATATATTACCAAGCGTAACGATCTCCCACATAAGGATGCCAAAGCTCCAAACATCCGTCTTGGTAGTGAAGAGCGAGTAGATGAGGGACTCGGGTGCCATCCACCTAATGGGCAGGGCGTTACGTTGTCCGTGGCGTGTCTCGATCACCTCACCATTCTCATCAGCGAACCTCGACATACCAAAGTCGGCGATCTTGCAGAGTTTGTTGTGATCCACGAGGACGTTGCGAGCCGCCAGGTCTCGATGGATAATCTGCAAAATGTTCGTTCGGCTATTAGTCCAACTGACCTTGTTATATTCATTGATAATGATACACGTGTGGGGATCTTTTGATTGATCGTCATCTTGCGAACTGGTTATTCGCCGACCTAAATTTTTTTTTTCAACTTCGTCGAACGGGATCGACATGGATTAGGATAACGGCGAAGATTGATGAATGAAACAAACTTAATTAGCTTAGTTTACTTTGTATGGTTTTTTTTTAATATCGCTTCTAACTCGCGTGCACATAATTGTTTTTACTATCTAATTTGTTGTTTTATTTTCTCCCACTGGAAAAACAAGCCATCAATAAATCGCAACTAGGCCGCCGAAGTATTCGCACGCATTACATTTTAATTAGCTCTCCTCTGCCTGGTAATTTATTAACCTCCCGTTTTAAGCGTGCGTTGAGACATCGCTTCTCATGACTAAACCTACTGTACGTTTTTTTTTTACCCGCGAGAATGGCATTTTTAACGATTTTTTTCCATACGAAGAAGCAGCAGCAACGGTGCAAAAGGGACATAAAAAAAAAATAGCGATGTTCCAAGCAAACAAACGTTCCGTTGCACAATTATACAGGGTATAACCATTAAAAGAGCGCTCATTGCTAAATAATCGTAACAGAAACAAGAGAGAAAAAAAAACGTCCTTATACCGCCCCATTATATTATATCCCTGGCGTGTTTTTCACTGGAAAACAAGGCTGCGAAGCTTCTTAACATCAGTTCTCATTAAGCAAAACTCAACGGCAGCGGCGGCTAATTGAAAAGTCAATCGCGTGCTAAAGCAAAAAAAAAAAAACAAAAAAAATCTCGTCTATACGGCACACTAACAAAAAGAAGAGCATGTGTGTAATTGTTATTTATCGCGCCCTTCCCCTATATACCGGGGCTGACGCATCGCTCTCGCGCGCTTACACAGGTGTGCATGCACACTCGAGTATATCGATAATAATCATCGCGGGGCAAAGGAGCGCTTAATTAATGCCGAGTGTATAAACGTAGCGACGATTTCAGATCAGACAATAATAATACTCTTCGAAGCTTGCATTTGCAGTTGAATTATTGCAATATACACGCCGTTTTCTTTCTTACTCATCCCGCGCGTGTGTAAAAATATTGATGAACTTTTCTCTCTTGCTCGCGCGGCAAAACAAATTGAAGTGTATACGTATTCTTACGCAAGTCGTATACACATCCGAGAAAGGTGCGCGAGCGAGTGCGCATCATGCACGTGTGTGCCACAGCACGTAATTGCTGTTTGTCGTCTCAATCCACGACCAACGTATAGGTATATATATGTGCGCGGTTGCGTTATACGTATACATACATCTCTTACGTTAATGCCTTTGATGGGTAATTCGTAAAGCGCGGTAGTCGCGTATGGGCGATAAATTAATCTCTCGATTTGAAATGCCACGAGAAAGAGAAAGAGAGAGAAAAAAAGAAGAATCGCGCTAATCTTATACGTGTGTAAATTCTCGAGAGTGAGAGCCCTTTTGAACGACTATCGCTTCCTCGAGTCCATTAATCGTCCTCGTGCGCGACGGGTGGGCGCTTCGACTGTTCGCGAAAAAGAAAGAAAAGAATCGAAGCGATAAAAGGTACCGCGGTCAATCCGCGATCGGACCGAACGCGTCTAATTGCGCTTTTAAACGCACACCCCCATATAGTGACGAATCGGCTTTTATCGGGGCAAAATTAATGGACTTTCTTTCTTTTTAATGACGCGTGCGAGCGTTGGTGATATCGTTGTAAATGATGGCTTTTACTGTGTGTATATTAAAACGAAGAAAAATGAATGCCGATCGACGGGAAGTCAAAGAATTCGAATTGCGTAATCACGTATACAAAAAGTTGTTACACCGGTAAGAGAAATATTTCGTATATTATATATCGTTTTATAAGCTTCCTGAGAATTTCATATGCGTGACTGCAGTATAAAATCAATCAAACCTCCAAACGACTTTTTAGAACGATAAAACTACACGCAACCATACGCGTGCAAGGTATATATATATAGGAATTTTGAAAAATCGTCAGCATTAAAAGGTAACAAGGTGTCTGTGTGTGATATATGCATATAAAACTCACCTTCTTGGAAGCGAGATATTCCATTCCTCGAGCGACGCAGTATCCAAAGACAGTGAGATCCCTGGACGTGAGTGCAGCCGAATCCTCGCTGAAGTTGTAGAAATCTTGCCTCGTACGATGATCTCTCAAGTAGGCCAATAGTTTGCCATACATCACGTACTCCAATATCAGGTAATGCGGTTCTGCAAAATGATAACAATTATTTCGTTTAATTCGAGGGAGAGAGAGAGAAAAACCGGTCTAAAATCGTGTTTTGCGACAATCGTTCATCTCACTTCTACGAATTCTACAACAGCGTTATCGCTCGGCGACTTGAAATTGCAAAAAAAAAAATGCTTCGCGTAAAGTGCGTGCATACGGCCATGACTCACCTGTTGCGCGCCCGATACGGCACGCACACAATAATCTGTAAAGAGAGAGAGAGAGAGAGAGAGAGAGAGAGAGAGAGAGAGAAAAGGCGAACAATGGCACGAGGTCGTGTATGTCGCCGAGGTTTCATTTTTACCGAGGGTTATTGTGTGTGTGTATGTGTGTGTATGTGAGAGCGTACAGGTGCCGCCGCCGCCGCAGCGACAAATTTAGCGGAAAGCGATTAAAACGAATTGCTTCTGGAATTGTCGCTCGAATAAAGATAAATATTTGGAGTGTCTTTTCTTTTTTCGCACACGTGTTACGGCTTTTCGACAATGTCAGACAATTGACAAAATTGCCGAAATGTCACACGGATTGTCTGCAGTCTATGGCTTGCGTTTAATGGCTTAATATCGAGAACGTGTATATATAGCGAGCGAGAAATTAAAATGAAAAAGAGAGGAGTAAGAAAAATTCTACGAATATTTATGCCGACAATAAAACAAAACTACAGGCAGGCTAATGCATCGATAAATAACCATCAAAGCGTCGTTAAAAAAGAAAAAGTAGCGCACAAATCATCGCCACTCGCTAGCTCGCGCGCGCGAAAGAGAGAGATGAGTCAGCTAATATTTATTTTCAATTGTTAGCATTCTTGTATACACCGCGTCAACTCTCTCTCGTCGGAATTCATTAAAAAATCGTAATTCTACATACATATATAGCTTGACCTTCAATATCCCGCTAACAATTATAACTCAATTTCTTTCGCAAATAAAAAAAAAACGAAGTAGGATGGCAAGAACCTCGCTCTCGATTATTGTTGTATGTAGTACCCTTCGCGTGTACATATAGTGACGTGACAGCCGCGTATTAGAGAGAGTTCCGAGCGAGAGAGCTACCGTAATGATATGTGTGCGAATGGCGCGCCGTAGAGGCTAGACGGGTTTTCTTCTCGCACTCGAGCCTCGCGTATAGCTAATAGCTATCCAACACGCGTCTATATATGGGGAATTTGTAATGAGCTGCATGAGATTCATGCAAATTTTCTCTCCCTCTCAACGATGTACGTATGTAGCATGCTCGATATTTATAGACTCTATTGATGGACACGCGAGATGATGTGTGCCAATTTTACTTTTTTTTTTCTCGATGTACGTATGGGGTGGTGAAAGATTATCGTGCCCCCTCTAGCGAAAGACGAATATCTATGGAGTATCCGTGCCTGAAATATGCTATACGTTCGTTGAGGAAAACACGTTTTACTTTAAGTTTGTTTGCGAAAAATTCGCGCTAAAGACTTCGATAAGTAATTTAAATCGTTGCAAAATAAAAGCACTCGAGAGAGACTAAAGCTCATCGATTACACAAATTAATAAGCAATAAAGATGAAAAACAAAGAGGGAAAAAAGAAGAAGAAGAAGAAGAAGGTCCGATGAAATTGAATACCATAGCCCCGGTGTATATCCTCTTAAAGTCCGCAACGTATATACACACGGGCGGCATTCCGCCCATAAAGCATCCGTTAATTCATACACACTCGCGGCAGTACATACCTTATATATACAGCGAGTCGTCGATATATAAACCAACCCCGCGGGATAAAAGGAAAAAAGTTAAATCCATCCTGTTGCACCCCGCGCATTAGTAGTCGTAAATCCGCGCAAGCAGTCTAATAACACACATTGCAATTCGATCGTCGCCAGTAGTGTAATCCTCCCCACATACACATGGTAATAAAGGCCCTTTTTATTGTTCGTGTCGTTAAAAAAGCGCGCCGAAAATTCAAATGTCGTAAATTTTCGCACACATAAACACACGACGCGCGCTTATGTCGCGCCATAACTTTGCGCGCTCGGTTTTGGCCTGGGGGAGAGAAAAATTGCGGGTATACTGTTAAGAGTTGTAGGTGGCTCTTTTTTTTTTACTTGGTTGGGAGGCTCTTTATTGGGTTCATTTACGGCGAGTATATATTTTCGGCGCAGAGGTGCGCTTTATTTCATTGTCGGACATGTGCCCTGCGGATGTGCTTTTTTTTTTCTTCTTCTTCGCTTTGCTGGTGCCGTATACACACGTGGTGCATTGAATTTTTATATGAAGAAGTAATAAAAGTTAATTCTAGAGGGAGTTTGGATTCGCGTGCTACGAACGAGTCTTTAAATACAATAATATCAATGATCAATAATAAATTGCAGATATTATTGATAACCTGATAACCCTATGTCTACTTTCATATGACATTTAACTTATTTTCAAGCAGCAAAAAACATTCCTAAAGTTGTTAAAGTTATAGGAATTACATTCAATTTTATTTTTTGAATTACAATTGTAAATTCAACACATCTTTGAAGTTTAATCATCGACCTTAATTTTTAATCCTATGCAAAAAAACTTTAACAACAACAACAACGGTCAATAATTATCGAACAGTAAAGCATTTTCTTAATTAGCCTCGCATAAAAGTTGCATAAGAATTCTAAGAATGCGCATCCAAGAAAGCACTAACTCATCCGACAAGTTTTATCGTTCACAGCACGATCAGAGAAGAAGAAGAAAAAAAAAAGAAATACGTCGATCACGGCAATTATCAACGGTACCCGATATCTTTATTATCCAGCAATGTCGATTTACGGCGCTTCATTCGAATTCTAATCAACGCGCTCACGTACGTGTCGCGCTCAAGCTTTTTTTTTTATTCTCTTATACTTTCGCATGGCGAACGAACAAACAAAAGGGAAAGAGACAATTCATTTCGCAAAATTCAGCGCATTTACCCCTGAAAAGGATTATTATTATATAAGCTTTTTTTTTTATTCTCTTATACTTTCGCATGGCGAACGAACAAACAAAAGGAAAAGAGACAATTCATTTCGCAAAATTCAGTGCATTTACCCCTGAAAAGGATTATTCAATTCCGAAAGTTTGCGAGACGAGACCGAGGACGAGTCGTTTGAAATTTTTACGTATTCGGCCACGAATTCGTTAGATAAGATGTTTTCGGTACTTATGAATGGTTCGTTTCGATTATTTACACGGAACAAATGTTAGATATTCTTTGGAATTCTCGTCTGCTTTTTTTTCGCAGCCAATTAAATTGCGGATGGAAGAATTTCAATTTTCAACTTTGCATAAATTTGAATAGTCGTGGAGTGTCGCGGCTGCTTCGAAAATTACTTCAATTAACATTAGCATTCTCAAACATTTATACAGCTGGAAAAAATTGTAATACGAGCTACCGGTTCTTCAATCATGCAAAGCGAACGTGATGGAATACTAACTTAGTTTAGAGTACCATACAGACAATTTTGTCTGTTTAAAGTCATGTTTATGACGAAAATAATGTTGGACATTTTGCGCAATGTTAGTCAAAAATTTTCGAGACAGAGAGAAAAAAAATGGCCATTTATAACTCGAGCACGACTATCGCAGGTACAGCAAAAATTTTGAAATCTCGTTTCCCAAAAAGAAAAAAAAAATTAGACGGTAAACAAAGTTACGACGATATTACCCAAATTTCCCTTGATGACTTCGCGCGAGCGTCGACACTTTAACGCTCAAAGTAAATACCGAGTGAAAGAGAAAAAAATTCCTGGCGATTTCACGTTCTGTCCATTCCAGCAGCATTGGCCAAGAAATTCGAGTCTTTTAGCGAGCTTGCAAAAAAAATAAAGTCTCGTAATTGATATATTAGCGCAATGATGGCAAAGAGAACCAACGAAATTACGTTATTATCCTGCAAACTAACAGTACTCTCCCGTTTAAGTATCGTGATCCTTTGCAATCTTCGCGATCGATCATTCTGTCCCATAAAAAAAAACGAGGCATTTCCGGTTCCTATAAAAATATTAAGCGAGCCACGCACGAGATGTCGCGCACCATTCGTCATATTATAATATACGAAAGACGTGTTTGGTGAAAGCAATTTACCGTCCCCTTCTATACGAAGAAGGAGAGTATATCGATTACTTAAGGTGAACGATCTTTGGGTATATAGGTAGGTAGAGGTAGGTGTACATGGAAATTTCGATGAGTCCTCGCGCATATACGTCGTTCGTTGTTGTCTGCTTTCTTTTTCGACGCGCTCGCTCTCGCGTGTTAAAGATTTTTTTTTTGTGTCTTTTTCGTTTCGCCACTATCGC
This sequence comes from Galeopsomyia nigrocyanea, assembly GCA_035047105.1. Lineage (NCBI taxonomy): Eukaryota > Metazoa > Arthropoda > Insecta > Hymenoptera > Eulophidae > Galeopsomyia > Galeopsomyia nigrocyanea. Next base: position 15,795 of record JAWWMK010042603.1, read on the forward strand.
GATCGCACGCGCGACGCTTATTATGCGCTTTGCATATACGAGGGAATATTACGGGGTGTGCATAATGTGTTTAAAATTCAAGGTCCCCCAGAGATTTTTTTAATTGATTAATTCATGAGATTTATGCCTCTTCCGTTTTTTTTTTATTTCGCGATTTTTTTCGAGAGTTCGTTGGCTTGAAATTCATTTATCGTGCTTTAATATATTGAGTTCTTAATGGATTACGGCTGCATTCTACTGTTTTGGGGTCAAAAACATTGTTTTGATTTTACACAACTATAAATCAATGCGGTTCAGTATAGGTACATCTCGAACCAATTAGGAAATTTTTGCGAAATAAATTGTTCAAAATCCATATATACATTAATAGCATGAACGTAAAATTATCCATAGAGGGTGCACTAAACATATAAAAGTTACCTTGCGGAAAAAGCGGCAACTACTAAAAAACATTTCTTACGTACATACAAGATACACAGCACTGAAGCAGTTAGGTACAGCAATTCCCACCTAACACGATAATTTCGGACAATTCTTCAAAAAAAAAATCTATAGGAAATTAGTTCAACTTTCCTTACAACTTTAATAATACCACACATCCACGCGAGAAAAGCAAACTCATCGCTGATTTTACGATTAGAAACCGCGCGCGAGCGCAGTCGAAAAATTTTTCTTCTGCATTCGCAAATGAGTCTATAAAATTTTTCCCACAGAGTTCCGCCAGTTCCGGCGTGAAAGCTAGACCACACAAGCACGCACACACACAAACACACGTCCCCCCATAGACTTTGAAAAAAAAAAGAAAAAATAGAGAAACAAAAGCATCGGTCGAGCGCTTTATTTTCCCCCTCGGCAATAATATCGCTGCAGCAGTGACTCTCTTCGCGTGTGTTCTCTCTGCTATAGGTAGGCATGCGGGGAAAAATGCACATGCAAACGTAATAAGTGCATTGTGTGTCCGTACGGTCGGCAGATCATCATATCCCCGGTCGAGGACGCGCGCTCGAGCAATGGAAATTTACTCGATGAGTCCATGAAGATAGAGAATATAAGGACGACAAGCGAAGGAGGAGGAGAAGGAGGAGTAGAAAATACATAGGCGTCGTTCCTTCCTTTTCTCGCGCGCACCTATCCCTTTTTATCTTGCTCTAGAGAGAGAGAGAGAGAGAGAGAAGAGGCAACTCACCGGCAGATAGTCGTTTGTATCGGAGTTTTGATGTCTCAAGCAGACCATAAATTCTGAGCTGCTGCGTGTGTGTGCGCTTGCAAAAGGGAGTCCGCAAGGGAGTAGCCGCGCGTCGCGTTCGCGATGAAGATACTCTCTCTTTCTCTCTCTCCCTTTGCGCCGCTATATACTCGCGCGCCCAGTGAAACTTGATTACTTGATTACTTATGTGCGTATGAGTCAGTACACTCTCTCCATACCTCTTGTACACATCGTTCGTTCGTTCGTTCTTTTACTTTTGAAGAGGGTTCGTTTTGCGGTTACCGAAAATTATCGATTATTAGTTGTCCAGCGCGTATGATGGTTTACGAGCTCGAGGATTTAATTTAGTATATACTGTCGCTGGAGTATCGATTTTAATTACGTTATTTGCGTACACCACTACTCTGATTTACATCTCGTAAATTTCGATTCAAAGTCACGATATATATCGTCCCTGTTTTCAATAAAGCCGCAATATATCGTTAGAGGAGAAATAAAAAAAAAACATTGCAATTTCCGTTAAGTAACGTTGGATAACCACAAGTACGTGGTTTTTTCTTTTGCGATTTGTATACGTTAATTGCATGAATTGTAATTTACTATCGCTAAGTTGTTATTCCGTGAGTTCCAAAGAGTATATATTCTCGGAATGGGCTTCGGTAAATAATCATTCGAAAAATTTTATTTGTCGTTCGTTCACGCCCAAAAACCCGAGCCAAGCTGAAATACAAATGTTTGCAATCAACGGCGAACAAAAGCAATTACAACGTATACGAAAATAGCCTGCACTTGAGAGCGTTCCATGGGATTCTTAATCGCCATAAAAATCGCCACAAAACATCCTCTAATCCCCTCTGATTTTCCCGAAGAGCGCAGCACGCTCATAATCGTAAAATCGAAACGACAAAGCGGGTAAAACAAAAAAAAAAAAACAAAAAAACAAAAAAAAGGAGTCGAAGCTCGACGACGTGACTCACCTTGCTCGGTGCAGCAGCCCAGAAGCGTGACGACGTTGGGATGGCTACCGACTCGCTGCATTATGGCGAGCTCGCGCACGAGGTCCTCTTTTTCGCGTTCCGAGGCGCCCTCCTTAACCGTCTTCACGGCCACCAGTCGTGTTTGGCCCTGGTGACCCGTCAGATCGTCCGCTTCCGCTTTCCATACCTAAATAATGCGCAATCAAGGCGATTTATTCGTTTTGTTTTGTTTTTTTGTCTCTTTGTTATTTTTGGGAACGAAATACGGTGAATGATGTTTTTTTTTTTCACTTTCCGAGGTGCAGGAAAAAGATTTCAATGCTCATCTAACTGCTTCAAATTTGAAAAAAAAAAAAAATTGGGCGAGGCGTTATACACATTGTTTTTTTAGAGACAACTGAACTTTAATTGTGTTACGGAGCTGGTAAAAAGTTAAACTTGTGACACATTTTGAAGCTCTTGACTGAGGTCAAGAATAATAATGGAGAGTTCAAGTGACCCACAAACCTTTAATTTATCATTTAAATTGTTGCATTGAAAAACAATGATGTTACAGTGGATTAAGAATACAATGACACATAATTAAATTTTTGAATATTGACTATTACAATTATTCAGTTTTAATATTACATGATTGGTAGTACAAATAAATCCCTGCTATGAATTAAATTATTTTGTAATTTCAAAGAGCATTCAATACCGTTTTTTAAAAGCCAAAAAAATTAAAAAGAAAAAAAAACCGAAGAAGCTTTAAGTGGGACACGCGCACAAAACAAATTCAAAAATCACGGACATATAAAAAAAAAGAAAAAAAAGTCTAATAGCCAAGGCATGAAACTTGATGGTCGCATTAGATAGACAAAACTTTTTGCTCACCTGACCGAAATTCCCTTCTCCAAGGACCGTCTGTAACCTGAGTTTGTCTCTCGGAAACTCCCAGCGTGATTCCTGCGACGACGGAGGCGGCGGTTTTTCCGCTTCGTGGCACTGCAAACACAGCATACACATATGTATTTTTAATTACCATTCGCGCCGAAAAAAAAATCATTGTGCGCCTAGCGCAATCTCAAAGGATGTTGTGTCGTAGTTTCATCGATAATTTCACGTCTAATAATTGTGCAACGCAAAGCTCGCAATTATCCTCTTAATGACACGGATATTTATCCTTGAACGCGTAACGTTATTATTTTTTTTTTTTTGCGAAATACAGCTCTTCGCGACAAATTAACGATTAGAATTGCCACGATAGTTTTGCATATTATAAGAAAAATGGAAAATCAGCGAGACGTAGAGTCGCGACGATAAAACTAATATACGCAATCACCGCGACGACGCCGATATCACGCACGCAAATACACTTTGTATTCGCTTACCCAGCAATTATTCGCGTTTATTCTCATTTTTCTTCTCATTCTGCCCGTCCGTGTAATTTTTTTTTTCTGCGATGCGCATTTGCATTTTTATGAAGCTCGTCAACGGAAAAATTTCTCATTATAATAATCTACCTTTGGCAAGTTGATAATGAATTTCCATAGCGCAGGTTCGCGCGCGCGCGCGCGTACGGGTGAGAAAGAGAGAGGAAGAGCAAAAAGGAGGAAGGAAAGCTACCGCGTATGTTGCGATAATGTTTTCCCGCGCGCTATAAATAATCAGATAAGCGCGAATATAAAACCCGTCCCTCATCTTCTCGCGCTTGCGCGCGAGCGCGGCGATAGTCTCAAAGCTCTCTTTCTCTCTCTTAGCAGTTTTGCGAAAAAAAGGACTACGAGATTGGAGAGAAATAAAGTACTCACGAGATGCTGTATCCTCGGCAGCTTGGTGATAGTCTTCTCTATGGACGTCTTGAAGTCTCCCGTTTCAAGGTTGAGCGCATCCTTCCTGCAGCTTATCTCCGACGACGTGTCCGACTCCTCCAACACCTGCGACACACAAACGCACACCTTCTTCAAACTTTGCGCGCATATTCCAAAACGAGTTTTACGTACTACACACTCGAGAAATAGAAGTCGTATTTCATTCCCAATGCCTAACCAATTTTTAAAAGTATATCTCTGTAACGCGCTTTTATCTGCGAATAATAATACCTGCGGGACCATTGTATTTCCCTATCTTTACTGCTGCCCTCTCGTGCACAGGTAAGAAAGAGAAAGAGAAAAAAACAAGTTCAAAGTACGATAGCACGCGATGTTATTATTGGTATCAAGGTCCTTTTCGTACGACGACGCGAGACTGCATTAATTAACGATCGTGAATCGCTCCTTTTTTTCTCTCTCTCTCTTCATTCTTAGACCGCGCGTAAGATTCAATTGTTTATAATTGCATACCGTTCGCGCGCTCTATGATCGTTTAAAAATATAAGAGTACCACCGCGCGAGGTAATTCGTTACGCGATCGCGCCAGCGAATCGTGTGTTTTTCTCCTCGATGATCGGAGAATATCGATCGACATTCTATAAATCCAATTTCATTCGTCAAATACAAAACATCGGTGTAGAATGGAAAAGAGTGCACGTGGCATTATTTTGTTTTTCTTTTTTTCGTTCTCTTCGTGTGTGCAAAATGCCTTTTAATGGTCGATTGTTGGGCTGTGTAATACTTGTTTACGATTTTTTTTTTCCGCCGCGACTCGATAACTTTTTTCTCCGATTGCGCAATTTTTCTGTATATACTACAACCAAACAATTCTTCTATTTTTTTTTTTTTGTTACAGCGGCTTTTAATGAAACAATGTGCACTTATATGCGCGCGATTTTACCTTACTTTGCTCGTGATGCGCGCCCCGTAAGCAAGTGAATGGATATGTTATAGTGCGAGCGAGAGAGAGCGCGCCCCGCACGAACGAAACGTGATGTAATGATAAAAATTTACTAGGGGGTCTTATACATATATACGTGTGCATGAGTGCACGCTTTTACCTGCTCTTTTTTTTTCTCTCTCTCTTTTCTTTATCGGATTGGCTTTTAACCTTGATGTTGTGCATGCTTAATCAGCCGATCGGATGTTTCAGAAAATGCTGTTGCTCGTTTATTTTCGTTGTATTGTTTCGGAGAGCTTCAAATATGTTAATTGTTGCGTCAGTGTATATTTAGTTACGATTCCACCTGTTTGTCGAGGTGATATAGTAGTTTCGAGAATTATTTTAATGATATTGAAACTCGTTTCTTATTTATATCTAATTCTTCCAAACAAATCATAGCCATCGATGAAACAGATAATGGAATAAATGTAAATACCGAAGCTAACGATATATTTACCCAATGAATTATCGACCTTCTTTTTCTATCGCTTGGAAAATTTTCGGAACGCTAATAATGGATCTGCGTAGTAATCATCAATGATGCAAACGATTTCGATCACATATAAAAAAACGCCATATATAAGTCAAATATAGAAAAAAATTGGATCATTAGAGATACAAACGAGTTGTTTACAATCAAATCTAACGTATCGAGCTGTTATTCCCAATGACTCACAAAAATCGGCATCGACAACGTTTACACAAGGCAGTGAAGATAAAAAGATGAAAGTAGACTTTACGCGCGCGCAGAGGCGAAAGTCAATGAAACGAGAAAATCCAGAAACTTTTACCAATATAACACGACACACCAGTTTGTAGAATGCGATTGGTACACGCGAAAAAAAAAATATCCGGCAAAACAGCACCAAACGCTGACCCACTGATCGTAAAAATCTCATTAGCATGTCGAAAATCGTTTTCCGTTGACTAATACCCGGCAACAGCAGCAAGCAGCGACTAATAATCGACCGACTAGCCATCAAAACACAAAAATTCTGATGGTGACTAATACCACCTGACGGCCTCAAGCCTTACGTTTCCTCACGGGTGTCAACGCACCTGTACAATAATAACACGAGTGTAAGGAAACCAGAGTACGTTAGAAAAAAAAAACGCGCGAGTGTATATTTGATGAACGGAATACGCGAGACACATACAATATATACACAGACGTTGTTGTTGCTCAATCGGCTCAAACGCGCACGTTAGAATTGGAAATTAAGTAATAGCGTCTATTTTACGACGACAATAATGCGTTAATACGGCATCCCATTTATCGACGTCGCTGAATTGTGCGCTCGTTTGTGCAACTCTCTCCTTCATGCTAAAATGCGTTTTTTTTTTACGAGGTGCCTCACAATTATATTAGCAAATTGCGCGCATCTATTACGGCATACACACGCCGTAATTATTCTCGTATTAGACGACAACAATGATGTATAGCTAACTTTAAATACAAGTGCCGCTTGATCAATTTCATACAAAAAGAAAAAAAGAAAGAACGCTCCACTGGATGATCGGTAGCCCGAGATCGTATCTGACTTTCAAATTCGGATATGTGCTTGCAGCTGCGTGAAGAATCGATCGTAAAAAAAATACACCCCGGGCCATAAATTCGACCGCGCGCGACGACGCACAAAAGACGATGCAGTGCTTTTTTTCGGTCTTGCTCTTTTTTTTTTTTTGCTGTTTTCGTTTGGGTATATACGCCGTGTTATGATATGCGTGACAATGGTAATCTTAAGTTAAACGTCGGCGCGGTATATTTGAATGCTTTACTGATTGCGTGTGGTTGAGCGTGAACCGATTTATTTTAGCGAAGCTTTGAATTGTTGTCGGATTTTGTTCGTAGCGAGAGGCGGCGGCGGCGGCTTTTTTGTTGATTTGAATTTAAGTATTTAAATGTACGCGACGTGGCCTGCACGAAAATAGAATTTGACCTTGCATGCGTAAGTAATTATATGCATAAGTCACGCGATTGAACATCGAGTTCAGTTAGAAATTCATTTGCATGAATTCGAGCACAGTCATTTTTCTATTGTGCGAACAATGAGTTACTATATTGTATTTTTAATGCCACGCACGTGACAATGAACTTGTGAATATTGTTGAGTAACTATATTGAAATTGATGGTATTTAGAAATAGACACCTTACATTGTACGTACAAGATGATAAGTATAATTTTTGATAAAATATCCAACGTGAATAGATTCAACGTTCATTCTTCGATATTAAGTACTGGGTATGCTCATCTAAAAATACCTTTGAAAATCCTATTACCGAACGCTTCTAATGCAAATATCATTCGTAATTATTACGCATTCGTTGGTATTATACGTGTACGTTGCGCGACTGCAAACTGAAAATGAGATTCATGAAAATGTAACTCGGAAAAACAATTATAGCTTATGCAAGTGAGAAGTGAAAAATTTCAATTTCCCTGGGAAATTTATAGTCGGCAAGAGAGAAACAATTTGTGACCTCACGTATATGTTCCCGAAACAAAAACTTGGCGTCCCTCTATCTCTCTCTAGTGCTGGAATTGCTTGAAGATTAAATACGGCAATCAAGCGCCCGACACGTTATAAAAGGCTACACGAATTAACACCTGTTGCTCGCTATGCTAGCTCAATCTACATATATACGCCGCCGCCTCCTCCGACGCGTCGAGAAATTGCCAACACATTATGGAACTCCCATTCAAACACGTTGCCGTGCGTGTCTGTCTGACAAAAAAATACGAGACGACAAAAAAAAAACCGAACAAATTCCACACACAAAGAGAGATCGATTGAGAGAAACTCGACTATACGTTGTAGTTCTTATTCGCCAAACGTGATTCATCAAGGGAGTGAAAAAAGCGAGAGAGAGGAAAAAAAAGATCGAATTAAAAGGCGACGACGCGGACGGCACGAGCAGCGGAATCACGCTCTACTTTGCGCTAATTAGCTTTCGATTCGTGAGCACTGGGTCAGAGAGCTCTGCCTGCCCTATCAGCACGAGATGAACAGCGGACTGGTTTTCTCGCGATTTGTAAGTCACGGCCAAACGAGTCGATTCTTCTCTTGGACACGCCAGATTGATTTTCGAGTTTTTGCATGATTCGGAAAAAATCAGCGGAGAGTGAATTTTTATTGCACTTGCTAAGCTTCAATTTAACGCTTTCGATGCCGTTAAGCGAATCACATAGTGGATTTCGAACTTTCACGCGCTGGATTTTCGCGTCGAAGAAGAAGGAAAAACCTCGGGCGATTAATTATCTTTGTCTATTTAGAAGCCGTGAATCAAAGTATCAAGCTTGCAAAGTCGATTTAAATGTAAACGGGGAAAAAAAAAGTTTTATCGGCGCGATGGAGGCCGATTTGTACAAAGAAAATTCGTCGTCGAAGCTAACATCTACATTGGCCGCTCTGCACAATCAGCCATTCAAGTGCCAATCGGAAAAAGCAGCCGAGAGCGCTAAATAAGGTGCAATGAAAAAAATGTCCCCATTCACGCCGAGTGTTAAATGCCGATCGCGAGTGACTATATGGGATGGAAAAAAAAATTTATAAATTGCCGCTTCGAGGTGAATGCGCTGGTAAATAAACACATTAGTCTAGCTAGACGTAAACAGCGTGTGAATTTTTAATTTTTTACCATAAAATGTCGATTCCTGATTTTAGAATTAATTTTCTTGCTTCTCGTCTTTTTTTTTTTTGCTTTCGCTTTTTTTATTTCGCTCGAGCCGCTTGGTTGAAACTACGGTTCACTGTTAGCTAAGAGTACGGAATACCCGAAATTTCGATTGTTTTACGTTTCATGAATCAGCTGGATTTTTCTGTGCTACCCGTGAAAGCATAAAAGATTTTTATTTTCAAGTCATCCGCCAAATCAAATTTCTAAATACGTCTAAGAATCAAGTATATTAAAAAATCTTGTTTGGTGAAACTATTGTGAATTATAAAAAAATCGAAAAACCTATTTCTAATTTATATAATTAATTGTATTAAAAACCTCGCATATTTAAGTAAATTTTGAACAAAACTACATAAAGTAAAAATTAAAAAAAAAAAATTTTTTAATTGCTATAACTTTAAAAAAAATTTTAAACTGCAAAGTCATAAATAAAAAAATATTCCCACACAGGAAAAATACTCACCTTACGATTCCTAAGTATCAGTCTTCTGAGAATAAGTCCAACGCCAACGGCAATGGGAAAGACAACGAGGGTGGCGAGTATGTAGCTGACAACAGCGACAGTCTCTTGGCTGGCTAAGGTATCACCGTCGTGTCGCCTCGAAATCACTTCACTCGCGTTAACGAAAGGTCCACCGATCGCCACGAAAGCCGGCGGCTCGTAAAACGTCCTGTTGCCAATCTCCAACGGATAGTAGCCCGAGCTGTTGTACTCGTGTCTCGGTTTACCCGTCGTCGTGCTACTCGTTGTCGTCGTTGTCGTCGTCGTAGTTCTCGTAGCCCTTGGCCTAGGCCTCGTCGTCGTTGCTTTTGTTGTACTCGTGGAAGTTGTCGTCGTGGAGGCTGTCGTTGGTGGTTCGGCGATGATCGTGGTTGGTGGTTCGGTCACCACTTCGCTGGGTAGAACCGTGGTGGTAGTGGTCGTCGAGGTCGTGCTCGTGGTCGTCGTGGTACTCGTGGTAGCGGAGCTGTCACTGGCATTGAACATACTCGAGGTATTGTAGAGCTGCATTATCGGCAACACATCGTCCTTGGCCTTGTCCTCGAGGTTTCTACCGCGTACTTCGGGCGACCTTTCGGGACTTCTACTACTGCTGCTGACCGTATTAACCATCGTGGTCGTTGGTATCTCTTCGGTCGTACTGCTACTTGTACTTCCTGCTCTGTACATCTTTTGCACCTCGGAAGGATCCAACATCTTCATTGTCGTGGTTGGCATTTCCGTCGTAACGTCATCCCCATCCATCATATTACTATCTTCCTCCATCATCGTCGCCTCCGTCGGCGTCGTCGTCAACGTCGTTGACGTACTCGGCGAATCGACTAGAGTCTTGGATGTTACAGGAGAAATCGGCGGATCCATAGTGGTGGTGGTGGTGGTGGTGGTAGTGGTAGTTGTAGATGACACTGGCTCGTCCATATTTCTGGCGGACTTTTCACGTCGCCTATTGGCGAGCCTGCGCCTCTTGCTCCTCACGTCTGTCCACCTGATAGTGAAACCTGGTTGCTGCTGTTGCTGCGAGCGTGAGCGTGGTGCAGCTTGCTCGACTGTCGCGCCGGCACTGCCGAGTTGCTGCTGCTGTAGCTGCGGTTGAGGTGAAGAGAAGGAGGAGGAGGAGGAGGCGAACGCGCCGGTCGAGTTGCGCAACGCTCGCCGCGCCGCCGTCGTAGCCGCCGCCGTCGTTGACTCGGTCACGTGCTGCTCCTGTACAGAAGACAACAGGCGCGTTGTTGTTATCGCTATCGTAGATTTTTGGGCTCGGTTCGAATAATTGTGAGCTTTTCGGAGGGCACGTATGTATCCCTTTTTCTTTTCTTTTTTTTTTTTTTTTTTAATTAGTCGACGAGGTTCTCGGAGACATATGGGGACCGTGTACTGACGTTTCGTTTAGAATGTCTTATCGGGATTGAAAGTATACTTGGTGCATAAGATTGATAAGAATTGTATGCAAAGCTTGCTCGATTAAAAGTAAATGCTACACGTTAAATCGTTGAATATCTCGAGCCTCATTATTGCCGTTTAAACAGTCGCGTATATAGAAGAAAATTTTCAAATAAAAAAATAAAAGACCTACCTTGCTCTTCAATACTGTAGACTCCGTCGTAGCAACCGATTCTTTCGTCGTAGTACTAGCTATAGTCGAACTTTCAGTAGTAGTAGTAGTAGTAGTCCGCGCCGTAGTAGTGGTACTCGTAATACTGGCCATAGTTGTAGGTTGTGTGACAGTGGTAGCCTCAGTGACGACAATCCTCAAATTCGAGGCTGCGGCAAAGTCAGCATTTTTCTCGACGTCGGTGGCATTGATGCTATTGCTACGCGTCTCGGCCACAGCTTTGTCGGGACACGCTGCTTTTGTCGTGTGCTCGCGTAAACTTGTAGTACGCATCTTCGTCGATTTACTACTGACGATGCTGCTACTACGATCCACGCTGTTCATCTCGTCGTCGATCGTACCTTGGAGGCCCGCTAACAGTTTCTTCGGTGGGGGACTCGCTGGCATACTATCTTTACCCATTCCTACATATACACAAAAATTTGTTTTTGGTTGAAAGTTTGTTATTTTTCGTGTTTATGTGGATGTTTTCATCGAGGAAAAACGAGTAAACAAAGTTTTTTAGGTAAAACATGACGTATACGTATAATCGTCGCTTCGAGGCACATTTACCTTGTAAATTGCGCATCCGCGATATCAGGTTTTTTTTTAATGCGAGTCCAAGTCGAATACGAAAAAAATAACTGTGCTGAAAGACGCAGTTAGATAATAAAACCATACGGGTGATTCTCGAAGCTCGACGAGATAAAAAAAAATGCATAATTTTTCGATCGATCAACGCTTAAAGAAAATAAAAAGAAGTACGTGTGGATATCAATGAAAAGCCTCTGAGCCTCGGCGAACGCGCTCTTTGCCGAAAGTAAAACCCGCTCCATAAATAACGTGTGCCGCGCTCACAAAAGGAGAAAGGAGACAAAAAAGAGAGAGAGAGAGAGAAGAAGAAGAGAAGAGGCTGTTGCTGCTGCACCTCTTCCTCTCACCCGAAAATGCACCTCGCTCTCTTTCGGTCGAAAGTATATATGTACCAGGGAGGAGCACGAAAAAGAAAAGTCATACGTATGTGCGCCGCCGCGCGAGAGTAAAAGCTACGCGCGGTCGGGCACTTTCGAAAAAAGAAAGGGAAAAGAAGGTATATACTATGTGGTCGACTTACCGGTTCCTCTTAGCTTCTGGCCGAAATACAGGAACTGGGACATGTCCTCGATGGGGATGTTGCTCTCGACCGGATTGAAATGATTGTACAGGGAGGCTGACATTGCCACGATTTTCTTGCTACGCTGCTGCTGTTGCTGCTGCTGCTCTATCGTGGCGTTGACCCCGCGCTGCGGCGATGCTTTCGTAGTCGACGTGCCGTTGTTGCGTTTCAAGCTGTTACCGATAATTGGTAGAATCAATATATACTTTCTTTCGCTTAATTAGCTTTTTCTTCGAGAGCACGACGATACTCAATTATCTATATAGCTGAACAAGCGTTGGACTACTGACATTAAGAGGAAAGAAAATAAGTGAAATCACGCGAGAAAATATACGTATGCGGATTTCAAAGTGCGTAGGTACACGGCTATCTTTGGAATATACGTCAGAGAAAGAGTCGACTTTTTTTTTTTATCGCAAACAATTTTATGGTCAAAATTGATATTGCCGTTGTCGTAAAATTATTAATCTCTCGCCCGTTACGCACTTTCGACTGCGCGATAAAACGATTTAACTTCGCGGTAATGCAATTAAAAAATTATTCGAAAAGAAAAAAAAAATACTTACCCAGTACCACGTTCGGCGAGAGTCTCAATAACGATCTGCGTATCATTGATGGACTGTTGCTCGGGCACCGTCACATAGACACCGTTCTGCGATTCCTGCATCTCCAGCAAATCGCTGCCACTTGGACTTTCTCTGACAACGGGTTTCCGCCTCATGGAGTATCGGCGACTCGACGTCGTCGGTGTCACTTGTACTTTGGTCGCCGTCGCCTCGACGGTAGTACGCTGACGTAGAATCTTGCGACGACGAGCGGCCAACATACTTCGTAGTATGGTTTCACGTCGTGCCTTGGCTCGGGGTGACTCGGTGAGCATGCGCGCTTGACGCTCCTCGTACCGATCTGTAACTGCAACGATTGAAGAGTGAACTGACATGAAAGTTTGGACATATATTCCACATATACGTTTATGTATATTGTATTTGTAAAAGTTGTATTGTACGAACGGGTTTTTGGGAGACACTTTTTACTTTTATTTTTTTACATCACCGTAACTCGTCTGCAATAACGTAACAATGCGTTTAATATGCATCGATGATAAAGAGAAACATTGCGTGTATTGCATCGTGATTATAAGCTCGAGCCGATAGATATCGTTGTTGGCGATTTGAATTCAGATAAAAATAATATTGTGAGACTCGTCTGTTGCCGACACGTTGAAAGCATTTAATCGCTGATCAATTCCCTCGGTGTTTATGTGCGGAAAATATAATTTTTGCATGCCTGATAAGACATAGTTTTAACCCGATAAGGATCTACGACTGCGATTGATTGATGCTTCGTGCTGCTTATTCTTCTAACGAATTGTTGCTTGGCCTACTCCGTGCGCGAAGTAGTAACAGGCAATTTCAGTCGGACAATGTAATTATCGATTTTCCATGCTTATTATTATTCAGTATTTTTCAGGATTATTTATTATTTTAACTTTTATCATAATCATTACGATACTTCGAAATTCCTAAATATCGAAAGGTTTTATATATTTAATTCGTAAAACTACTGAAGTATTTGTATAAAAATCATCAAAAAAAGCAGTCGATGGTAAAACCAAGTGATTAAACTTGTATGAGCTGAAGTATGCAAGTCAAAGCTAATTTAAACTTTTCAAGCGTTTAATACTAAATCCAAGTGACTTCAGTGTTTAATTTTAAACAATTTAAGTACATTGTAACATTTAAGCAGATAAAGTATGTTAGTTTTATTTAAGCGGATTTCAACTGCGAATAGACAGATGCTCAATAATGAATAGCATTAATTAATGCATAAATATGTTTGCAAGCTTAGAAAAATATATTGCATTATTTATTACTGAGGCATCATTAGATTACTTTCGACTATTCTTGACGATACGCCATCTGAATGCAGCTTTACCTACCAAGGAGGACGCTACAATTTTATTTTTTGTAATTTATGTGAATAAAGTCAGTAAAAATGCGCCTTACATAAATTTACAGAATAATTATTAAAAATTTCAAGAATTCATTTTCAAACTGATAATGGTATGTAAAAATACACTTTTCAAGCATTAAACAATTTTGTACGCCAAGAAACGTTGAAAAACGCGCACTTTCAGCGCGTAAATTTATCTCGCATGGTTTTTTTGTACCATCACTTTCATCGCATAAAAATTTTTCTTTCACCGAGATCCCCGCACACACGCGAAAGTTTTTTGGGTAAATATTATCTGTCGAGTGTCGAGTTTCTTTCGCCCGATATATACATGTATATTTGCGCTCGCGCGTGAGATGGAGAGGGGGTTCCGAGTTGTAATGAGGTGACCTTAAAAAAAGCAAAACCAAGTCGAGTTCACGCCGAGCTTGCTATACATATCCGCGACAATGCCCCCGCAAAGTTATAGGTCCTGTACCGTTAACTCGCCTCGTTCGCCTGTGTGTCTGCGAAGCCGCGCGCGCGCGCTCCGAGAGGCTATATATATATCGAGCGAGATCTATGCGCAAAAAGTTTATGAAGGATGAAAGCCGCGCGCTCGGACCGTTCTTTTCTCTCTCTCTCTCTCTCTCTCTCTCTCTCTCTCACCGATGTGAGTTATGTCTGCTTTGCCTTTTTGTTGTTGTTGCTATTATTGTTGTTTGCAAGAAGAGCGATGTATAACGGATGTCAGCGGCGTGGTTTTATTAATGGGTGATATACGAGCTGAACGTTAAATCAAATTGTACGGAGAATTAACAACTTTTACCACTGACAGTATACGATGGTCATCTTCAATAGATGATGCGTACCTGTGTGCGTGAATTACGCTATTCAAAAGACACACATTGAAAGGATAAAATCAATACTTTCACGCATCGAATCTCAAAGACGATGGCTAACTTTTTTTTTCCTTCTTCTTCTTCTCTTCCGTTTGAATAGAGCTGATTCAACTACAAAACCAATAGCCGCTCGTGTAATAGGCTGCAGACAGGCTATCAAAAGAAACGCGCGACGTGCCGTAATAACCAAGCAATTACATCGATCCAGGAAGTGAACCGCGCGCAAATATCCGAGAATTCTATTCTGTCCTATATCAAGGTCAAAGGTCATGAAATTACACCTGCGTGTACTCGCACATGCTTTTTAATCAAGCATGAGAACGGTTTTTTTGTTTTGTTTGAATTGTGCCGTATAGAACAATGCGATTTTTTTGAATGTTCGTTGTAGTCGATGGAATGTTGCGTGGATACTATCAGTTAATTACGAAGTGTAAGACTAAAGCAGTGATTTACGGCTTAACGTCGCAGAGATTATTACGCGTTTATTATGCTAATCATCCGAGAGAAGGTATTTTATTTTTTCCAGCTAAGCTACTTATCGATTAGAATCCTTAAATGCTCGCTCGATGATGCGAGCAACGTATTTAGCCAAGCGTATACTGTAGGGAGGAGGATGATTTTGCATTGTTCGTAATAGTGTGTCTATTTGATTTGTCGATTGTCGATAGATAAGTGTGTGCGTGTGTGTGTGTTGATACACACAACGAGGAAGTAACGAGAAGGATAAAAAAAATTCGCGCGATGTCCGTCGTTGAAAAGACTGATGCCACTCATTAATCATGCAAAAAAAAGGAAAAAGATTCACGCGTCATCTAAATTTGATGATCGCTTCATCTTCATTAATTTCGCGCGGTCGTTCAGAAAAATCCACATACTCTTGTTTATTTACTCATTTGAAATGTGCGCGCGAACGACGCGGGACGCATCTCTCGAAATAAAACCAAAATCTCGCTGACGAATGGGACCGGAATATGTATACATACGAGAACACTCTCGCAGGTAGAGTGATTTTATTTTAGCAAAAAAAAAAAAAGAGTCAAATAAACATTATGAAGTTTGAAGATATCTCGGTGCACTTTACGATCGCTGTTCCGATAACAAGATGATGCAGGTATATATCTACATCGTTTATAAAAGTTTAAAAATAAAAAAAAAGATCTTTTTTTTTCTGATTACTCGAGAAACTTACTTTGAGAGTTTTAATCTTGTTGCGCGGCGATTGAAACTCCGATACGCGAAGTATATTTATACTACAATTGCTCAACGTCAAAATTCCTATTATATTATAGCAGCACATATTGATCTTATTCTTCAATTTCAATTATTAAAAATATGCAAATGCATCGAATTTCCACACAATCGCATTGAAAAAGAAATAAGCTCACGCGCCAAATGTAAACCCGGAACAGTTTCTGGAGCTGCAGCAATATACCTACATTATACAGCACGCGTCGCCCATCCGAAAAGTCGGCCAACGCGAAGAAAGTGTTCTCCTTCGATAATCTTTCTCTCTCTCGCCGCTGCAGCAGCAGCAATAAAAGTATGCAGAAATGCATTTCGCTGCTCGGCTATATCGGTGTCAGGAGAGAGAGAGAGAGGTGACGTCAGCCGTTACGTCTGGCGCACAGCTGCGATCATTATGCTAATTGGTTCTGCTATATGTATATGTTCCGTTGCGCCGCGCCGCGAGTTGCGCGATTAAAATTGACGGCTCGTATCTCGCGTCGATGATCGATCCGAAGTAGAGATGCGCGCGCCAATGTATACATTTTGCTCATTGTGTCGAACGCGAATGTGTATATATATAATTGCGTCATCATTCTCTCCCCTTCTTTCTTTCTTTTTTTTCGGGATGAGTACGCGCTATTTCAAAGATTACGTATTGTACAGATGACCGCAGAGATTATTCTATCGCGGCTATCTTGTCGCTTTTTTTTTTCTCTGCGTCTAAGTGACTCGGTGTAATTTTTCGACGAGTCTTCCGTAACTTCTTTTTTTTTTCTTCGATGATTACCGTAATCGTCGTTTATCGCGTAGCAAATGTGTTTGGTTGTATACGTCTTTCGAAAAGAAAAAAATTAATTGATAATACTGGTTTGTCGGGTAATAAAAACATATCTATGTTGTATCGCAGTTTTTTTCTAATGATTTTTCAAAGCTATATCGATAATACGTTTTAAGCTGTAGGTGAATTTAATTGATTTCTGTCGATCGTCGAATTAACTCGTAAAATTGGAAATTAATTCTAAAACAAACATTTTTACTTAACAAACTCATCGATTCGTTACGTTTTTTGAGAACAAATTTTGCGTAACATCTAGGAACTCACACGTAGAGATGAATTTTTCATTCGATGCTATCTTTGATGAATCCATTACACATGTCAATCACAAATTTAAAATTTATTACATCCCGTTTGAGTATCCTTTTCGCACAAAGTCAGTCCTGCAAAACAAAATTTAAAAAAAAAACAAAATTCAACGAAACCCACTCCCTCTTCGACGACCGTAACTCAGTCTGTCAGAAAAAATATTTAAGCCTATACCTGCGTACTCGGAACTCTCTTTTGTTCGCACTTAATATTGACCTTCTCGTCTCGAAACTTCATTTCCACACCTCATTCAAAAAGCAATCGCACACTCGAAAGCTATTTTCGGGCCTCCCCTCCTCTCGCATGCAATAACCATCAAGTAACCAACGAAAAACGTCAAATTTCTCATACTCGCCGAAAGGAAGAAAAAAGAAAACGAAGGAACACTGCACCGGTCACGTCCGATTAGGCATGTAGCGCGGGCGAGAGTAAAATGTGTCGTATATGGAGACCGCGAGGTGAATTTATGAAGGTGGTTTGCGGGATACACAGCACACCTCGCGATATACGCGTGTTTTCTCTCCTCTCGCTCCGACCTTTGCAAGTCGTTCGTAAATCATACGACTCTTGGCGGTCCGCGGCCAAGCCTTTTTCATCTTCTAGTCTAGTGGCCTATAAAGTCCGCGCAGCCGTCGAGGCTATATATACAGTTAGCGACAAAGTCCGTGCACCGCGTGCAGGTATGTGATTTATGGTGTGAAGCTTTGATATAAACCGTTTCCGCGATCGTTTTTCCCCTGGCAATGCTCCGGATGACGGAAGCTTACGAAGATCATAGATGAACTCGACTTGACCGTAGGGTGCCTTTCGGGCATCAGGTGTGTGAAGAATGGACTTCTGGAACTTCTACAGATAGAAGAAAATATCGGCATCAACAATGTTTTACGCGGTTTCGCGAGAAGAAAAAAAAAAGACGTAATAAAAATTTTCATTAAAATTGCCATAAATCTTTTCAACACATCCGGCTGGTTTTTATATACTCAGAAATTAAACGATCAAAGCAGACGTCCAATTAAAGTCGACGTTCTCCGTCGAACTGCAATTTAGAAAGTAAATTAAAAATGTCCATTATATTTATCGAAATGAATAATAGAATCGAGAAAAAAATGCTATTAATAAACATTACAGACACAGATTCGAGCAAGAAATGCATTTCCATTATATCGTGATTAGCGTCAATCATCGTACATATATAAGAAAACTTCCTCTTCCTCGAAAAACAAACAAGCAGCAGAAAGAGAAGAAAAAAAAAACGAAGTCTATTAGGAAGAGATCAAATAAACCCAGCAACTTTCTACACGTTTTATCATCTAATTAACAAAGTCAACACGCGCGCGTGCGCATAAACTTTCTACACCATCCTATAGGGTCGAAGAAAAAAAAAATTCGCGACTACGCTGTAAATCCAAGTAACGTTATACACGCGAGTGCGAGCGACAATTAGCGCATCGTCCGAGCTCTTTGATTTATGAATAAATTTTCACGGCGTAGAGCATAGAGCGATAACCCCATGCTCGCGCGTGATTGCGTGTATCTCAACATATTATCTCTCTCTCTTTCTCTACATAGCGCTTGGCAAGTCCTCGCACGCTCCCTGTGTCACGACACACTTTTTATGCGCGCTCAAAGCTGCACGAGTGAGAGAGGGAGAGAGACAGAGATGCGCCGACCATGGGAGGCTTTTGTGCGTGTTTACAGCGAGTTTGTCCGCTTACTCTCTCTCTCTCTCTCTCTCTCTCTCTCTGCGAAATAGATGTGGTTGCTCGCGAACCTCATGTATTATGTTACACGCTGGTGGCCAACATAGAGAACTTGCCAACGTTTTAGCTTTATTTATGAGTAATTTGATAATTTCGTGGTGGTGGGCTCTCTTGCTGCTGCTATACATTCTGCAATGTGTCTAGTAAATTTTCCGTGTTTTCATCGTAACTCAAATCTCGGTTTTCTTTGTTTTACGCGAAGAAAATATTAATAGAAAAAAATTTTTTTTTTCGCGTCTGACCAAACTTGACTGTTACTACTTGCTGTTGACTAACGAACAAAGGACCAATGATCATAATGAGAATCGTAATGAGTAAGATTGTAACAATTATTCGAAGGAATAACAAAGCAATCAAGTGGGAAAATTAGCATGACATGGCTAAATTCTACTTTGAGTTTTATGAGCCTACATCGATTATCGTCAGTTAAGAGTGATCACCATTCTCCGTCTCTGTACACTCACTTATTAACATTCATTGATCGCTATTTTCTTATTACATTAGGCATTTAACGCCAGAGCAGCAACCTGCGCTAATACAGATATCAAGTGCTCGAATCTCCCTTTCTGATAGATATAATGACATTTCAAAATACGTTTACCAATCGAAAAGTAAATTCCTACTCGATCGGAGTGAGCGATACATTTGTCTTCAAAACAATTCAAAAGTTTTCGTTGTCATGTATCGAACTCTCGTGTACGTTCGCAATACGAACAAGAAAAATAAGTATCAATCATCAGCAGCAACAGTTTATTTACTCAAGAAAATTATATACTCGTCTGCATTCACGAGCTACATTACTCGAGAGAGATAGAAAAAAAAGAGACGTATACACAGTGCAAACGAACCGTTGGTCGTTGACAGAGATATTTTAACGAGGCTCACGAGGAAATACGTAATGTTATTGTTACTCGAAATGACAGCGATTAGTCGCATTATGTCATTGCGAAAAGCAAAAAAAAAAAGAGAAAAAAAATTCCTCTCCTCATTGGTGTATAGGCCATCGATGCGACGACGACGACGACAATATTGCCTCAACACCGACTATTAAAGTCGTCTACCGCTCATTACACTTCGTTTCGTTGTCGTCGTCGTTTTCATGCAAAAAAACGAACCTCGTTTTGACGAAATCCTCATCATCATCATCGTCGTCGTCGTCGTCGTCTTTTTTTTTTAATCATCGTAATCAAACGACTAGACTGGCCTACTTGTTGTTGCTTTCGATAAGCATTAAGTAACTGAACCTACGAATCATGAGCGAGCGCGAGGTTACGCTAGCGAACGACGCGTGTCAGTGTTCGTCTTTCGTGAAGCGTGTATCCGTTTCCGTTGGCGCCGTCGCTGCTGCTCTATACTCGTTGCTGCGAGGCAGAGGACACTCCGGTCACTGGGCACGACGAGCGAGCGAGAGAGAGAAGCTCTTTGCGGAATAATTATGTAACGCCGATTTTCCACTGCCCCGAGCAGCTAATTTTTTTTTCTTCTCTTTTACGCTTGGGAAATACCGTGGACTTAGTCAGCTGCAGACCGATTATACTCGACGCAGACGGCCGAGGATGGATGCAGATTTGTCACGTTCGATCGATTTCGCCTTTTACCAATTGATTCATTTGCGGCGCACGCCAGTTCAAATATAGAGAGCAACAGATTGAAAATTACGAAACACTGCAAGGCTTTAACCGCGACGGCGTCGGCGCACATATCATCATAATAACGCGCGTAATAACCGAGGTGTCATAATTTGCTCGCGTCTCTCTGACCGGAGAGCTGTTAAGTTTAATCGCGCGCACACTCGTTGTTATTACACTCATTTTTTTTACTACCGTCGCACGAAATTGAAGTGTTTTCGGAGTTATATGTGCGAGCTTGCAAAGAGAAGCGTTAGAAGGATAAAAAAAGAGAGAGATAGAAGGCGCGTATCGGCCAATGACATTTTCCACGTCAATTAGGCTCACGAAAAGCACATAACTTATCCCGTGATATAATGCGGCCGAGAGCGCCTGCGCGCAGGAGAGAGATAAAGTCGTGAGGTATTATGCAGCTTTGCCTTAGCGCGCGCTGCGGAATGATTCTTATTTTAAGCCCATAAATAACGCGGACGCTCGTGACTGGCGATTCCGCGGCGAGCGCCGCGCGGCCCGGCGCAACTCGCGAATTTTCCGTATGGAAAGAGAAGAGAAAAAAAAATTGCGGGCGGGTGGGTTTGAAAACAAATTGGGATGACGAAAGATTAGGTGGGTAATTTATAAGGGTTTTATTACGAAGGCATAG
Source organism: Galeopsomyia nigrocyanea (assembly GCA_035047105.1). Taxonomy (NCBI): domain Eukaryota; kingdom Metazoa; phylum Arthropoda; class Insecta; order Hymenoptera; family Eulophidae; genus Galeopsomyia; species Galeopsomyia nigrocyanea. Next base: position 36,940 of record JAWWMK010042603.1, read on the forward strand.
CTCTGATTTTTTGACGCTATTATAGATTTGCAAAATGATTATTTGTCACCGTGGCGCGAGAGGCAGCAACAGGTTCACGAGATATCCGAAGGTGCAAATTTATATGCTTTTTAAAAGACTCTCATGTCGATGTTATTATATATACAGGTTATCGATTATAGATTTCGATGATTTATGCGTATTGTTCAACTATACGCTTTTGTTCGCGAGATTATCCATTACGTAATCAGTTTCGTATCGGAAGAAAAGAAAACATTTTTTCCGATCGCGATGATGACGAAATTGTATTTTGGGTTGTATTGTTTAGTCATCCGTATGTAAGCTGGCTTTAATTTATTCTCTCATACAAAAACTTTTTTTTTTTACGTAAAAGCATTTTTTGCGCAAATAACGCGGTGTGCATGACGTATAACGTTTTCATCAAGCTGTTCGGCTACTTTTTAAAAACTCGAGTGAGCGTGCACTTCTTGAAAACCAGTATTTCACATTTATGGCGAGAGCTACACACAACTCCGTCATAATTACAAAAGACGAACGATTTACAACAGTTCGATCCTGTTTTTTTTCTTCTCTTCTCCTGATTGTTTGCTTCGCGAGCTTTCACATCCTGAAAAAACCGCACTAAAAAAAATCTTCGTTTGTTTTGTTGAACTTTTACTCATTGGTTTTTCTTTAACGTCTCATTCACTTGTATACGTATCCTTGATCTTAAATCCATGAGAAAACACGATACTAAAACAACTTCCGACGCGATTAAAATCAAATCTCCGCGCTCGTAAAGTCGCTTCCCAACAATCGCAAAAAATAAAACTTGCGCTCGTCTACGTCCACCCACACACGTATACGCGAGCAATCTCGAATCTGCGCATCCTTCTTAGCGTCGCCATCCTTTCCCATTAGCACTGATGGAGAAGAAGAAGAAGAAGAAGAAGAAGACACTCTGGCGCGATTAGTTTGCGTGCGGGATATAAATCATTTCCGGGGCGATGCGTTCGGTTAAAGTTACGTTGGCGCTCTCGATGCTATCGTGTTTTTGGCATCGCATAGAGCAGAGCTCGTGCTCCATTACATAAGTATCCTCTGTGCGGCTTGCCTGGCCAGCTATATAGCTGCTGCTGCAGCAGCGGCACAATGGAAGCTAAGCGCGCAGATCCATTAAGTCCTTATGCAAATATGCGAGACCAAACACAATGCTACACTCCTTCCCGGACGAACGCTTCTATACTTCTTCTTCTTCCTTTCTCAGCCGCACGCTCGCCTCGCTCGCACGCAGGGAATCTATTCCTGATTAATGACGGCTATGGGAAACAATGACGCTTCCGAGGATTCCATCGATCTTCTATATTTTTTATGAAAAAAAATATATATATTTTTTTTCTTTTTACGGTAGACGAAGGAAGCGTGACTTGTACGGGTGTGGATATGTCGATGAAATATATCAAAGATCAATTTTCGAGAAATCGTCTTGCTATCTTATATTTATTTATTTTTTCCGGTCACGATTCCCACTGTCAAAATTTCGAAAGTTTTTCCAAAGTTATTTACCGGGCTTTACGCCGTTCTCGGCTATGCATCACACGTCTATTTGAATGTCTATTCTCGCGCGCAGGCTTTTCCCAAATTGAAAGTTATCGTTATAATACGAGCTGTAAAGTTTCCAATTTTATCGACGCACACAAAAATACCTCTCACCGCACTATTTCAGACTATCATTTGATTTTCAAATCAGGCCCTACATATATTATTTTCAATAGCTCGGCACGAATGATAATAAAAGAAAAAGCAATGATATGTATACGAGAAGGTGTGAAATTGTGGAAAGCGTAGAGCACAAGTCTCGAAGACGTCAGGAGAACATGCTATATGCATATATACACACAGGAAGGCAGGTAGGCAGGCAGGCCAGAGAAAGAGTATATGTATAAGAAGAGAACCGGCCTCTAACGACGCGAAATTTATCGATCGATCGCGGTTAGACGAGGTTCCAACAAAGCAAAACAAATGTGGCTCGAGCGGCAACGGCGGCGGCGCGGATTAGCGATAGGGAAGAAGTTCTCTGCTGCAGCAAAAGCGTGTATAGAGAGGAGAGCAGAGCTCTAGCTTGCTCGCGCGAGAGAGCTCAAGCTTAGCCTAGAAGGGGGAGAGAGAGAGAGATCACGATCAAGATCATTGACTCCTCACGAATGTAAAACGAGACGAGCGAGGCAGCTATGCTCTCTACTCTATACGTGTATTGCCCCCTTCGCGTTTACGCGCTACGTCGTAATATTCTTCAGCGTGTTTTTCTCGTTGCTGATGCTGCTGCTGTTGTTTAGAGGTAAAGGCGTTTTTTTCTTTTTTGAGGGAAAAAGATATGCGCGCAAAAAGGCAGACGAGCGCGCAAGAGAAAGATATATATCGGATACGAGCTGAGTTGCTTTATGTGGAATACGATGACGCCATGCTATGTGTGTGTTTTTAACACCTGGATACCGCCGCGCGCAGGGAGATCTGACCGAGGATTAGGGTTCTTTGATTTTTTTTTAAAGAAATCCTAGAATGTATGCGGTTTGTGTTTTTGCTTGAGGGATTTGTGATGCGCATATAATAGGTTGAAAATAGGCGTGATTCAGGATGGGAATTATTGATTGGGAATCAGACTATGCGTAATTTTGTTTTGATGAACATTAGTAAATACCGATTACTCAAGATAAATTTTGTTTTTTTCAACAAAGATTGGAAAATATTATAGACATCGAGAAAATACCATGATTAACGCAGCATCTCGACGAAAAACATGATATTTTATTATTTTTAACGTCAATCTTAAAAAAAAAAGAGATTACATGAGAAATTTACAAAGATAAATGTCGAATTGCTTGGTTCGAAATCGAGTAATCGTGTAATCAAATCTGACGCCGTTAGCGTTATTTATTTTCATGCTGGTATATCGCACGCATCGCTCAATTAAAAGCGCGTTAAAAGCAAAACGCGGAAATAAAACGACGACGACGACGAAGATGTGCCTCCCACTCTCGTGTATACGTACGTATAGAGTTTTCAAACGCGCCGCCTGGGCAATTAAATGCGATGGGGCTCTTAATTCGCCTTTACGGCGAACGAACGAAAATTGCGCGCGCGACTACGTAATCGATGCTTGGGCTTCTCTCTCTCTCTTACTCTCTGCGGTGTATATCGAGTCGACGACCTTGGCTTCTTAGAGCGGCTGCTCACTCTCTGCTGGGAGAGAGAGAAGGAAGGTCAAGGCTACGCGTCACGCACAACTCTATCTTCCCATCAAAATCATCGCCGATGATAATTGTTATGGGAGCTGAGTTTTATCTTCTCCTATTGTTCGACGTTTGCATAAAGGATCGATTCTTCTCTTATATACTCTCTGCCTGCCTGCCTGCCTGCATGCAAGATGCCTGTCTGTCTTTCTTTTGTATCGGAGTGTGTGTGTGTGCGCTTTTTTTTTCTTCTTTGCGAAATCGAGAGGTGCGTAAATACAACTTCTTTTTTTTCTTCTCGAAGCGCAGCTAATGGAAAATAACAAACATTGTTTAAGCGAGGCTCAATGTCAAATGACTTTTTTTCATTTCGAGGTGATAAAACTTGATATCGGAAAAAGTGTCTCTCGAAAATTGACTATCAAATGGAAGATTGAGTATACAACATAATATCCATTGTGTTTCTCGATAATTTGATGTGGCAGAGATGTTAAAATTCGTGAGATCTAGAGAGAAACTTATTTTTTGAGTGCATACGACGAGCAAAACGAAGATGACTTTTTTTGCCAAAAATAACAACGTCTAAATCGCAAAAAAACTTGATTCTCAAAGTCATTTTCGAAAATTCTCGACGCTCGGTCGTGACTCCATCAGATTCAAAAAAATACAGATTCTTTGATATGTAAAAGAGTCCTCTTCGGTATTAAATAAACCTCCCCTTCTTCGAAATAAAAAAAGGAAAAAGAAAAATCGAACCTCTAAATTCCTGCGCGAAAAAAAGAAATCCGACCGTTCTAACTCAAACTCCCTAAATCATAATTCACACGCCTCCTCCATTCCAGGTAACGAAACTATTCGAAACACGCGCGAAAAAGGGCCAAAGCTAAACTAGCTCCTCGAGATAGCATCGTCTGCAAAAGCTGCGACAACGGCCTATTGTATTCCCTCGGTTCTAACTCAGCTTTATAAAACGCGAGTTACCCGCTCTGCGGGGATTATCTCGTCATATACGTCGATTTACGATATCATTATGCACGCGCTTACGCGCGGCAATCAAGTATTTCAGGTTTATTATTTTCTAACCGTGTATACATAATTATTGCATATTACGTGGGATCGAGAAATTTAATTTACAAAATTGATTATTATTGATGGCTGCAGCCGAGTCATCGAATTTGTTAGCGTGACTTTTTACTTTAGTGTCGCAGTGTATTTAATTATGATGATGCGAGCAGGAAAGAATAGAAAAAACTTGAAAATCATCATTTCTTTCGTCAAGGTTTATTATATGGCTGCGCTATACGAAAACGCAACGCTTGTGTGTATGTATAATCAAAAATTTTTAAATTCAAGATCGAGCATAGATATGCAAATGGTTTATTGAGTAATAATTTTGGAATGTGACAAATTACGTTATTGAAAACGAAAATACGAGATAATTAGTTTTGCATAACTTTTCCAACGCGCACCAAAAAAGAAGAAACAAAAATATTTGATTCGCTCATAAATCAGACAGACAATAAACTTTTTCATCGACATCCAGCAAACAACACGGAAACGCGTAATAGTCCCATCGTCAAAACAATTCCATTTTTCCAAGGAGTGCGCTCGCGCGCGAGAACCACCCACGCAGTATATAGTACTTGCGCAACAGTAGGGATGTGTCACAATAGCCACGCGGCTCTGCGCGTTAGCTCTCTTATATATACACCGTGTAATGTGCATTGTTACGAGAACGTAGAGGGTGCGTTTCCTGCCAGAGTGCACACGAGTCTCTTTTATATATTATTACGATTCGCATCACACGCGCGAGAACTTATATATGACATTGCATTCGATCGAGAGAGAGAGAGAGAGAGAGAGAGAGAGAGAGAAAACCAATTAGCCGCACGTTTGATGCAACGCGCGTACAAATTGTCATGTATATAATATTGCAATTGCCGAGGCGATCATGTGAAATATCGTTGTAGGTAAGTAGTGCAACGTGTGGCTGTGCGCTGCTATATAAGTTGTGTAATAGTTATGCGGATTTCACGACACTCTCTCAGATATATATACGCGTATATGTATATAAAGTGTGTCTAGTGCGATTTCAAATCGTATCGTTTCTGCGGGTTCCTTTTTCATTGCGCGTTTGCGCTTGTTACACGCTTGCTTATGTCACTCAACGGACTTGTTCAGTCTACCAAATCATAAATCTTAAATGACCACTCGTGCTTATTTCTAAGTTTTAGTTTTGTTCAATATTTTTTCAAATTTCAATTGAAAATTTTAGTATTTTAATTTTGTTCAATAAGCTTTTTTTTTCAGGCAATTTTTATGGTGCTTGTTTTCTAATTCCACGAAATGATGCAAAATTCCAATGATTTAATTTTCTATTATTAATAATAAACTACGGTTTTAAACGTGACAACATAAATTATACGCCGATTTTTTTATTTTAACCTATCCTGATAATGTATCGAAGACTGTTTTTATTATTCAATAAGAGTGAAGCATTCACAACTACTCAATATCGCAATCAAATTTTTCGCAATCAATAAATCACATCCATGGCAATGATTTATATGTGCTATACATATCGAGAAGGCAATTCTCAACTATTGTAAACGTAGTGGCGATCCTCTAAATTGATAGAGAAAGAGGAAATATGGAAGAGGCGCGTAATTTATGACAGTCAAATCTATTCAAAAATTGTAAATCAAAAACATGAATTGTCAAGCAGGTAAGAAACTGATGGGGTCGACTGGGACGTCTGCTCAATTTTCAGCAGTTGCAGTTCGACTCTCGCGTTGTCCACATAGGGCTCTTGAACATCTCTTGAATTTTGAAGAAGTTTTCTTTAAAAGGGTTTGATTCTTAGACAGTGAATTAATTTTTTTCCGACAGTAAAAAGTAAAGCCGTGATTTTTAACGTACAGACAAAAATAATACACCAAGTTTCAAAGGTGTTAAGACGAGGCATATACTACGATCGAATACTGGAGGTACACGAGGTTAGTTGCAAAAGGGCTAATTGATTTTTCTATTTGTCGTTTACCAGTTTGAAAAACATGCTACTTATATCGAACAGTATAAAATCTACGTAAAAAATATATTCAAATTTGAAGGTTTAACTAATAATCGATAATTGAAAGATTGAACAACGACAAAAATTATTATAACCGACAGTGTATCAATTACTTTTCAGATGCTCTGCACGAAGGAAAATCAATTATGCTTCGATGATAAGTTGTTGCGTTTGATTGAACGAAATTATGAAACTGGTAATATCGAAGCGTGTTCTATCATAGAAAGAAAAAATCTTAGTAAATCTATTAATGTTTCGGGTGAAACATTACTGCATTTCGCGGCAAAATATCAGAATGTCGAAGTAATAAAGCATCTGATTGAATATGGATCTGTAATAAACAGTAATACAGTCAAAAAATATTGGAAAGTTTGTTAAATATGAAACGGAAATATTCCTCAAATTATCATTATTATGGTATAATTCGACAACGTGGTCTCAGTATTGGATACAGTATTCAATTGTTACAAAAAGCAGCATCTACATTGTGTGAAGTATTCAAATTAAAAGCTGATTCAAATCACCTTGTTGTGACTAAAATTGTTGATTATTTAGATAATCAAGATCTCAAAATCCTTTTAAATATCTAATATAGAAAACACTATTACCAAACTCACATTTTATATATGGTACACTTGCTCGTATTTCAGATGTACGCTTGCTACAGCGGTACAGCGCTATACCATTATGTTTATACTATTAAGTAATGAAAGTTCCAATGATTTAAATCATCTCTGAATAAGAAATTCGCTTTCCGCGAGCTATTTATATTCTGGAAGCGCATATTTTCAAACTCTCTTTCATTCATTTGTTCAAATACAGATGCGCAAATGTAAAAGAAAAAAATTTATTTCGACCAATTATATTATCAACATATAACGGTTAATTTCTAGTTTATTTTTTGAATAATGATAATTAATAATTATGACTTTGCCATATGATTTATCATATGAAAATAGCACGTCTTTATAATAAATGTTGATACCGAAACTTATTTTCAGTATCAAACATTATTTTCATCTGCCAAAATACTTTTTTCGTAAAGTAGTGGTATTAGGTATACTCACTTTTGTACACTAACAATAAGTGTCTTTCTTCAAAGTGTGATAACTTGGGTTAAATATCATCAAACTGATCGTGCGAGGCATTATTTTAAAGAGTAAACGAGCAGCTTTCAAATGAAATCACGTTCGTTAAAAAAATTTTTTAAGTGGTGGTATAAAGTACTCTTACATTACAGAAAGCTTACAAATACTCGAGTATATTCTTTACAAATTGTAAATATTGGAGAAATGCATCGATACGAAAGAAAACGAAATGATAAAGTGACATAGAATATCTTCATTCTTGCTCAAAAATCTGTTTTATGCAAATATAACTTGATGCAAGTTTTCTGAGAAGTGTTTACTTTCTATTACTATGTAAACGTATTTACGTAAATTTTTAGTAAAATAAATTAATAATACCGATGCTGTTCGTAATTTTTAACAAGCCAGCGTGAGAAAATAAAATATAGGTTTATTCCACAAATAAGCATCATACATTTAATATTTGTTTTGATTATCTCTCAAATACAATACATCACTAACCATCACTATAAGATATTATTTTTCAGAAGGAAATTGGATAATACATAAAACATTCAATAAGCCAAAAATTTTCTTGCGCACATCTATTTTGTATGAAATCACACTCAGCAAGAACTTTGCCGTTGGCTATGTTTGAAATCAATTTAGCACACTTGTTGTTTCACCTCCTTGATTAGTAAAGTTATTCATATATAAATTTACTTTCCAAAACTGAATTCCTAAAATTCATTCAATTATTATTATATATTTTATAATATTCTCTATAACTATTTTTTGGATTTAAAAACTAACCTCATTAAGAACACAATTATAATCGACATTTTTTAAACATATTTATTTTTAAGAAAAATGAACCGAAATTGACTCGAGCTTCTTCGTAGTTAAAACAAAAAAAACATCTCTTAACTAGAAAATTTAAAAAATTTTACTGATTGCTATTTCTAACTTGAGCCTGATAAAAAAGTCTGGGGTTAAATTTTTAGGTCAACCTGTCATGGTTTTTTTTGTACAATCTTATTACAACTAATACTAGAAATCCCTTCATTGTGAAGTTCTGGTTCTCAAGGTGAAACTGTACAGGAAGGTCAAATCATATCCTTTTAGAAAATCATTCAATTATGATAATGTAATTTCAAATTTTGCGTATTAAAATTGTATGAATTTGTAAACTAACCTTTTTGCAAAATAATTTCACAATCTGGTCGATTGAATAACATCTATATATAAGCATAAATCTCTAGAACACCGTCGCGCAACACATTTCTACCAAACTTGAACTCAACTCTACATCCAACACTGACATTTTCTGATACTCTTCTTACTACTTTATTTCCATCATCACGGTTAACTACATCACGTTCATTTCTGATGTAAGTGATGACAGGATCGTGCTCGTAATCAATGATGCTAAACAAAAATACATTTCGTTGCATCTGTCTTTCTACTATTTCCACGCCGAATGTAAGTGTTCATCTATCAGTGGGATTTGATTCATCATAAGGCCAAACCCAGAACTTCCAATTGGTGATCATATTTGGTGATGTCTCAACTTCGAAGATTTGAGAAGTTACATAAATTGGTGGCTGAAGGTTCTGATATGATTCTCTGAAATTCTTGTATATACGATTCCAACATCTACAAAATGCTGCATTTGTTCTAACCACTGCTCCATCTTTAAACAAACAATTTATACTATCTGCCTTGAGGAACAATAATTCTAATTTGTCTAAACTTTTTGTCTAACAAAAAATCAACCGACGAAAACAGCTGATCGGTGTTGACTAATACTTTGAATTCAGGCGTCTGATTGATATAAATACTTTGACATAAATATACATGTAAATACACCTTATTATCATAAGCAAACTTCATACCTTTCATAGAAATTCGAATTCAAATATTGTTTTACTAGACAATTTAACGAAAAGATATTATTAATAATTGCGTGTTAATATAATAATATACTGAAATGAAAGAATAATCAAAACATTACATTTAAAATCCTGATATTAATTTTAAGACGATTCTATAAGTCATTATAAAATACAATAACTATTATATTACATATATCTTGAATAGCGATCAGCTGAGGGCTCAAATCAGCTGATGGCTATTCAAGATATATTTATACCATCGAGGGTGCTATACTTCAAATATATTATATTACACTTCAAATAAATGAGTATGAGCAATAAAATATGGGCAATGCTGAATAAAATAATCATGTCTCAAATAAATTATACTAATACTTGAAAAATAAATTGCCTACAAAATATTGGTAATGAATGTGAACATCATCACTTTTGGTATTTTACAGGTAAGTATTCAACTAATATAGAGTAGCATATGCCTACGAAATCTTAAAAGAATGCAAAATCTTGTTACAGAATTAAAAAATTACAAATTCAATTTGCATACTACTAAAAGCAATTAGAAAAAAAAACAAATAAAATAATGAATTTTGTTAAACTCTATAATTACTATTATATTGGTACGCGCTACAGGAGGGTTCGTTTCATGGCAATATTTCTGGATGACCTTTCCTACTTAAATTGCGTGCAGGTCAATTTGAAAGTATAGGCGACGAATGACGTATAGCTCGGCAATATAAACTGTAGGTACGAATATCCAATTTCGCGTTACATTTTCCTTAATAATCTATAAATGTACACGGATACTCTTTCTTTTTTATTATAAATGTGATTGCTATTGCTACTTCCGGCTAAATTGAAATCTATTTTTAGATAATAATAATGTAATATTGACCAGAGCATTTCAATACTAATAGTTACAATAGTTAAAAAAATCTTGTTGGTTTATTCATTCAATTTTTGTATAATAACATTATATACAACCGTATGTGAACATTATTTTCTTTGTCTCATAATAAACGATTCTCAATTCTCTTAAAAAAATCGTTCTCCACAAAGCAACAAACATTTATTGTGAACGTGCTTCAGATAAATGAAAAAGGATCAAAAAGTATTTTACAATCGACTTTTCCATTAGCACAAGTAACGTAACTTTCATTTATCCATTGAAAAAAAAAGAAAGAAACAACGGAAAAAGGTGCATCGCTCTTATCTGCAAACACGTTCCGTCTCGCAAGCGCGCGCGCGCATCTTCGATTTGCTAAAGAACTTTCCCAAGTAGAACAAGTCGCGTATCGGGCTTCAAGACAGCGAAGCGCGCCTCAGCTACTCGCCTTGCAAAATAGCAAAAATAGCTTTTAGCTTCTTTCGAATGCAAAGGCGGCAGCAGCAAGCGCATGCTTAGCCATTAAAAGTAAAGTCTCGTATACATAGTGTACGTGGGCAGCGCCCTTGCGGAAAATGGTTTTGCGCGCCAAAGAAGAAGAAGAAACCGGCTGCTGCTGCAACAGGTGGATCTCTTTCTCTCTCTAATGAAAATCGTTGCAAACTCCAAGAGCAGAGAGAGAGAGTATACGCGAGGGGGCCATTGCTCTTTCGCTTGAAGATAAGAGCTGTTGGTTGCGAGCGCGGGCGCGCACAGCTGCACTTTCAAACGGAACTAATAGACTTCCAGGAAGGAGAAGAAGAAGCTCTAGGTAAAAGGCGCGCGCGCGCAGCCTCGCGAAGGTCGGCAGTAGCAGCTTGAGATTTACGAGGAGTCCACCTGCCGCGGAATGCCGTGCTGCGCACAATGGGCGCTCGTAAATTGGATCGGCCAAGCGGCGGCGACGACGACGATGAACACAAGACCCGCGGACGACGACGACGACGGCGATGCCTAAAGCAGCGCCACCTGCCGATTTTCACTTCCTTCGACCGACACACGGGAGAGCAAGTGAGAGAGAGAGAGAGGTGAACGCACCGTCGTAAGAAGTTGCGCAACCGACACATACACAGTACACAGCACACTGCATTGTTACTATTTCTCGTCAAAGGGGAGAGAGAGAGATGAAGCTCTCTTCCAAGGATTTTACATCGCAGCATGGAAATAACATTTTTTTTTTCTTTTCATGCACCGTGCTCGCTAATTATGTAGTCGCGCGAGCTTTGTTAGAACAATTTTTTTTCTTCTCTTTTCCACGCGCTCGCGCGAGTGTCAATGTGACGCGAGACAGATTAAAATGATTTAGAGAAGCGAGGTTGAAGGAAAAAAAAAACTGAATTTTTCATCTTTTTTGTCGTCCAAGAGAGAGGGATTTATGCGTTGTGCGCGCTGCTACGCGGCAACGGCAATATTTCAGTAGCCAAGTGTGTTTTCTTTGACACCTTGAGTAATGCCTGAGAAAGCCTTCTTTGATTGCATTCGCGTATTACGAACGTTCGCGCGAGTGCCACACACACACACACACACACACACACGTATGCACTCGGTGCGGTGCGGCTGCCTTGTTGTTGAGGTGATTTATCGATTATCGTTTACGTATGATTTCAAACTTACGTGCGCGCGCCCAACAGCGGCTATATAAGAGGATTTAGATTGATTTGACTTGCAGACACCAGAGTTTTCGGATATTATACCAACCTGAAACACATGACAAAAATTGGTGTTAGGTGGGAATATATTTGTGCGATATCTGGAAGGATATATCGAGTATTGTTTTGATTTTTGATAATGTAATTCTTTGGAGAACGTTTTCCATTTGTGCAAGAAGATTAAAATATTTCTGTTAGTACATCAATAAATTCATAAGCTATAATGATTTACAACATTTTTCCATGATTTATTTCATTTTTCTCAACACCTTCAGCATAAACACGATACCTATAATTTCTATGCTAAGAAGGACATACTGTGAGAATTAAAAAAAAAAGAAGAAAAAAAAAACGTTGCAATTTTCTGGAGTAAAAAATTCCCTCCTTCCAATGATTTATTTCTCTCCGTTTTCCTGCGATCTCCAGAAATTTTCTCCCCCTCGCAAATTATACTGTCCAGCAAGTGTCAGTCCAGTCTTGAAAAAAAAGAAGAAAGAAAAGAGGGCAAATTCTCAGTGTGTAGCAGTACATAGAGAAAGAAAAGTGATCGAATGAAAAGGTTAAAACATCTGGTCGGTCGATCAGCAGCAGCAGCAGCAGCTTCACGAGTAGAGGAGTCTCTCGCTCTCTTTCTCTCAATCGGTCTGTCTTTCGTCGTCGGGCGGCGCTTTGGCACGTCGGATCGTAGCCATCCAGTGACACCGGTACGGCTAATTGATCGGCTCTCAGTATAGCAGAAGCAGAGCGAAATCGGAGGAAAAGATGCAGCTTTGCTTGGTTGCAGCAGCAGAAGCAGCAGCTTGATTTAGAGCTGCGCCGAGCGGCGAGTGGCGCGCGGCTTGAAGGAAAAACGCCTTTGCGTTCATTCCTCCCTACTTCTTCTTCTTCTCACTCGCGCGCACATACATATATACGCGAGCGAGTAGCTCGTCCGCGCCAAGGCGAGGAATCTCGCTCAACTCGCGAGCCATCTGTAATTGCACGAGAGAGAGAAAGAGAGAGAGAGAGAGAGAGAGAGAGGCGAGTTTCTTCGCGAAGCTTGGGGAAAACGACATTAAGAGTGAAAATTTTACACAGCTGCCGGCTAGCTGCTGCTGCTGCTTCTGCTGCTTCGGGACATGCCTCGCGTGCCGCGGCGAACCCTTTTATTGGGAGACGAGATGCTTAACGAGCGGTTATTAGGTTTATGCTTTTTGCCGTTGCGCTGTTGCTGCTAAGACTTTTTTTTCCGCCTTGCAGTTTCTTTATTGCGCTTAATTAAGCGGGGGGAAAAGGAGGAAAAATCGAGGGTGTGCTTTCGTAGGGATTGCGTTATTGCGAGATTTTATTGCACGAGAGTGGCTTGGGTTTCCTGCTGCTGCAGGAGGTTCTCTCTGCCCTCCCCGATCATCGCGCTCTCTCACTCTCTCTCGAAGATGATTGACGTAATTGTCAGTTGTTAAGGGTATATTTTTTTAAACTTTCGAGTTCATCGTGCTTTGTAATTGAATTCATTAGTGCTGGTTTATTTTAAGACGTTAAATATTGAGTAGTTTTTTAATGGCTGAGTAATTTGAATTCTCATGCCTATATGAGGTATTTCAGTAGACGAATAAGCGCGGCAGCATTCATGAATTCTACGACTGATTTATTCAATTATCACGTCTACATTTTACTTTGTCAATAATTATATTATTTCAGGATATCAAATTCATCGACAAGAAAATCAAAAGCTTCATCCCTCTAGCGCCCGAAAGTAACAATAAAAAGCAAAGACTACAATAACCCGTTCGCGATTGACATTAATACACATGCGGGGGTATCCTGCGCACACAGAGCCATTGACAACTCAACTGGACCTGCGTCTTCCTCTCTCTCTCAAGATGCGTATATCTTGTAAAAATAAATGGGCTTTGTTCAGTGTCCCACCTGTTTCTCGCGCGCGATGTTTCATTCATCGGCAAAGAACAGAACAGAATAGCCTCAAGGTATATATACCAGGCAACTCGCGGGAGAGAGAAAGAAGATGATAGGCCTCTCTTCGCTTACTTCCACTCTCTCACACACATACACACATGTATACGTTCACGCTCGGCCGAGCGGTGGTTGCTCCTAGGTTATAGACCCTGCCCGCATGCACACACTCGGCTGCTCGTCAGCAGTGCGAAGCGAAAAAAAAAAAAGACACGAATCTGCCACAGAGATGCGGTTCGTTACAGAAAGATCTCGTTCTATCCTCGCCTCGCTGTGTCTGTTATGTAAGGCATTCGTGGGAGATTATTTTTTTTTAAATCGAGATTTTGATAAGAGACTCGAGGTTGGTCAACAATAAAAAAAAAGCTTTGTGTTTTTTTTTATAATGCAAGTCATATTACGCGTTGACTTTCACTCGACGTATATTAAAAACGTTTCGTTCGATGATTCGACATTGATTCTCGATTAGCTCTCAGCTGCATATCAAAATGTATGTATAAGACTTTTATTGATAATAGCCGTAAAAAAAAAATAAAAAAAAAAGAACGATTATTTTCTCACGGATTTTTTCAAAATAGTTTTCGATGTGCTTTTGCTTCGATACCTTCTCTTATCACAGACATTGTGTGTCAGTAATGAAAAAAAATATACAAAAAGCAGTTAATGGACCATTCTCGTTACTTCCTGTCGAACTTATTTTACATCTATTGACGTGCGCGCGCGACCTCGTCTACCAATACAACTATTTACATATGTAAATGGTTTTATTATTATATTTTTTTTCGTTACTTCACTAATGATGAGAATATAGAAATTGACAGGTGTATCCCGCACGCGGCTGCCGCTCGGAATAGAAAATGATTCACACACGTATACCATACGTAAGAAGAGCGTCAATTATTATTTAATAATCTCATGTGGCTTACGATGATTTTTCTCTAACATTATGCTCGATAGAAAGAGAGAGACAGAGAGCTGTGTATATACATGGTACAGTGCACACAGGTGCAGCCAATATAGATTCGCGACCTTGTATCGCGTGCAACAAGCAATGTTCATCATTAACGCGCGCGCGCGAGCGCGGCCGTAATAAGAAGGCCATTTTTTTCTCCCCATTACTCGAGCTTAGCTTATTATTACCGATCTCTCGCTCGCAAGCGCGAATGTACATATATATACACGGTAGGCTTCTCTTGGGATTTTTCCAATGATTTCAATCTCTCTCTCTCTCTCGCGAGAGAGAGAGAGAGAGAGAGCTAGCGGTAGCGTGCATTTCCATATCGCATTGTCCCATCGGCTATCTATCAGAGAATGGAGAGAGAGAGAGTGAGAGAGGCTGTGTGCGGATAGTGAAATAATGCCCTTTTTAAAAAAATATATTTTACATTGTAGCACGTGCGCCGTGTAGCTATCGTAATCGCGCAACTGCGCGATGAATCCATGGCAGATTTTCATTCTCTCTCTCTCTCTCCCAATTATTTGACGACCGACATCGCATGACTCAGATTGAGGAATGCTACACAAGACACTGAAATAATCCCATTTGCGAGATTTTCATTTTTTTTCTTCTTCTTCTTTCGATATCGTTATAGCACGCGATGACATTCAATGGGGCAATTATTATGACATAGGTGACGTGTATATATGAAATATATTTTTCTTTTATTATATTTTTTAATGGGCGACATAGAGGTAATTGATCTTGCGAGATGATTTCTGCGGGAGCGTGAAAAATTCAGACGTGAATTGTGTCGATTTGGAATTTTAATGAAGTTTGCGCCGCCGAGTTATGAAGATCATTACCACACGTGTACCATAAGTGTGTTGGTTACGTTACGAAAAATTTTCTCTCTCTCAATATTACTTGTACAAGCTCGTGTACATTAAACTGTCAAAAGTTTTTCATGTTAATTGAATATCTAGGCTGGAATTTTCATGTCGAGATATTATGCGTGTATTTCTTTTCCCACAAATCGCAACATTAAAAAATACTTGTAATATTCTAATTTCATTGAAAACCAAAGTATATCCATATCGGCGCCAGGGATAAAGTTTCAATCGCATAACATTTCGCAACGATGTTTGTAAAATCAATATGCATGCAAATTTAATTAAAAACACAACGTGAATAATATATAAAAGGAACAATACAACACACAGCTGCGGAGAGAGAGAGAGAGAGAGAGAGAGAGAGAGAGAGAGAGAGAGAGATATCTATACGAGTAAAGTGCATAGACTAAGCTTTTATTTATTTTTTTATTCATTTTATAATATATAATAGCCACGGTATAGAAGCTCTTTTCTCTTCTCTCTCAATCGATCGATCTCTAGCAAACACTTCTCGCGTTTCAAGCCTCTTATCTTGTGTAGCGAGAGAGAGAGAGAGAGAGAGAGAGAGAGAGAGAGAGAGAGAGAGAGAGAGAGAGAGAGAGAGAGAGAGAGAGAGAGACTTGCATGCGGCATTCCATCTTCGCTACTTAGGTGTCCTGAAAATCCTTCGATACTTTTCTGCACACGTTTCGAGCTCGCGCATACACACAGTATCTATTTATACGAGTAGCCAAAAAGGATTCTCCTTTTTCGTATACAGCGAAAGCATCTTACCACGTCAATGCACCCACGCGACAGAGTATAAGCAGAAGAGGCTTTACTCCATTAGCGCGGCTGAGTTTTGTCAGGATTCAAAGAGTGCATTATTGCTAATGCACTGACGAATGAGTTGAGCTCTTATTTTTTTTCTTCTACAGGTGTGATGTTGAAAGTAACGTGGTTTAGGTATTAAAATTTTGGTTAAGTTGATTTATGTCACTGGATGATACTATATTATTTTAACTGTTAAATAATTATAACTGTGAAATTAGAAGAATCATAGTTAGTCTTTTTACTGAAAATCATTTATTTGTGATAAATCTGCCTATATTGGTTCTATACATTTAATCCTACGGCTTCTTCATTGCTCATTCAGAAATTGATGTGCCATCTTTAGTTTCATGCTGTAACTAATCTACTACTACCGTAAATACGAAAAAAAAACCGGTGTCATAAGTTTGATACCAAATTTTTTGAAATCCATCGCGATAATCGAACGTCAAATTATGCTCATTTACACCCACCGAATATAATTCACTCTCCAAAACCGCAAAGTATACAGAAACGATCGCCCTCAAATGAAAACGTTCGACCACGGGACAACTAAATCAGCACGATCGCTTTTACGCACACACATTTTTTTTATTCTTCGTTAGCTACGGCAGCAGCAGCAGCAGTATACACACATGAGGAGGCAAATTACGCTGAATCACACGGCTCTCTGTTCCCTTCGCCCTTTCACTCTCCTCCTTTTTCCCCCGCTCGCGCCGCGGCGCATAGACGCAACGCGCCGCTGCCAGCAGTGCGAATCTGCATACGGTAATGACTTCCTGTCGTCAGTGTACATCTACTGCGGGTATAAATAAACCACTATATAGCAGCGTACCCTTCTCAAGGCCGCCAATTTCTAACTTCTTTTTTTTCTTCTTATTTTTTTTTGCTGCGCTGTTGTCGTTGTTTGTTTCCGATTGAGTCGTTCCCTCTTTCTATCTCCCTCTCTTTTAATTGACGCCATTAGCACCGAGATACTTTCACGTTGGGGAGGGTCAGGCTACTTAGTGCGCCGTGGCTGTTTTTGCATCGCTTCACTTAGAAACCCTTTCGATATGCCTGCCAGAGAAGCTTTTAATACGAGCGTGCCGAGATTCGCCACTCTGTATATCTTTTCGCATTTTCCTCTGTCGTGGTAAATAATGTCTCTTCTGTGCGGCGCTATAGGATATATATATTGTATTTATATATATCTACAAATGAGTTTTAGAAAGTGCACGAGGCAAGGTTCTAATAATTGGCCGTGTATTACCGTTGTGTTAGCAATGTTGGATACATATATAGATTATCGACAATAGAACGTTGCTGTGCTTAAGAAAATATTCAATAATAATAATAATAATGATAGCGCGAGAGACCTCACAACTGTCCCACAAATTGTTCTATTATTTTCTCTTAATGCTCGTGAGAAAGCACTTTCAAATAGATAAACTTTTATTACAAATACTAGCCGAACATTAATTAACTTGCAATCAGTTTGCTTCAGTTTTTTTTCTTTCTTCTGTGCGCGCGCGGCTACCATATGATTTGTAACGGAGACTCCGATGGAAAGAAAAAAAAAATACGCGAAAAAAAAATAAAAGAGTCGTTGGTAACATTATACAACATCGCCGAAAGGATTAATAGCACAATATAACCATTGGATTAATTACGAAAAAGCGGTAATTACATTAGATTATTAACGGTTCATTGTTTACGATCGACGAGTATAGGCAAGAAGAAAAAAAAACAACACAAGCCTCCAGGGCGCAACGACGAAATTGTCATACAAGCGCACACTCGAAAATTTCGCCACGCGATCGTGCAGCATGATATTTCGTCTCTTAGAGCTGCGATATAGTCATTAATTGATTTTTGCCGATATACCAATTGCGAAAGCAACTCGCTAATTGAATAGTTAGCCACGAGAGAGAGAGAGGGGGAAAAAAAATCCTCGGCGGCTTCCCATATTAAAATTGCCCAACTATATATATACGAAAGCGCGTCCTATAACGAAATATCACAGTCGAGACAATCGCAACAATATGCAACGGCCACGGAGAGTAATTAATATCCCCCGAAAATGAAGGTTTATAACTCCACTTGCTTGTATATCATTAATAATAGTCGTCTTTGTGTAGAGAAAGAGAGATCATCGCGCAACACACAACTCGCGGCGGTGTGGTGTCGCTAGCAGCTATACGGCGAGGAAAGCCGTCATTATAAGCAATTTACCGCCGCGTACGTGTGTATCCTACATACACACACACACGTTTTTCTTTTTTCTTTCAAATATACGATCGCGCGAGCGAGCAAGGTAATATAGATATCGCAACAATGATTTTTTGCGTCATCGTCCGCTTGTTTTTTCTCATACGCGATAACGACAACGACGAATCGAATCGCAGGGCAAACATAATATAACGCTGTTCCATCATCACCCATCGCGGCGAAGTAAATTTGCCATGAGAACCAAGCGCGAAACTTGATTATATGGAGCTTCCAAACGAATCTATATATATATATATATATATATATATATATATATAATCGCGCGGGGCGACGATGACGACGACGACGAAGACGACTCTTGCCACGCCAAGTTTTTCATTCAAGCTTTAACGAGCGCCTATAACTAGATAGCCGCTGCCGAGAGGAGGAGTTTTGCTCTCAAGAGAGAGAGAGAGAGAGAGAGAGAGCTAAAAAAGAGATTGAATGGCGCGAAGATTAGTAAACTGGTTTTCTCACTCGCTATAGTTGAACGAGCGCAATATAAATTTCCACGCGCTTAAACTTGAAATTGAAAAATTTTATTTTTACGTCGCGCACTTGCAGGTGTTTTTGAAAGTAGAATCTCGAAAATGTGGTTGTTATGTTAAAACGAAAGGATTAACAGTAATTTCAGTTATTCAGTATCGGACAGCACACGCACGGGTTTAATTATCCTCGACGAATAATAAATCAAGAATTCCAAAAGCGAAAGAGAGAGATGTGTATTTTTTTTCCTTGTAACAGAAAAAAAAAGAGAGTCAAGCTTGTTGTTTCCGGTTATTTTTTTTTTCATCGTACACGTATGAAGGCTTTATTTGAATATGCAACACTTTGCGTGAACAAAACGGTAAACGTCGCGCGCAAGCAAGCAAAAGAGAGACACACAATTTATTGCACGCAATAGTCAGCGAATGCACAATTCATAAAACGGTAAAGCCCAAACGTTTGCGAGAGAGAGTGTGTGTATGTGTGCGTGTATACGGCACGAAACGGTGGTGATAAACGAGAGTTGCACGTGGGATGCTGAACCGTTAATTTGCAATCTCGCTGTGCACGTTTTTCGCGTGATAAGTATATGATTTTAGAAAAAAAAAAATCTTATCTTCGAGTTTTTTGTAACATCGACGCGACTCCGTTTATTGAATCCAACGGGGGGCAAAAAAAAAAAGAAGAAGAGTTATTCTCACGAGCGCGCGAGCGGAGAAGAAATGTTTTGCCGATGAAAGAGTTACGGGTTCAACGAGACGACGCAAGTATAATTATAGACACTCCCGTCAATACTTCATGGTGGCGAGAAGCTGAGCTCTCGCGGATGAAATCAGAAAAAAACTGGTACGTTTTCAAAGTCAGGGCCGGTCAACCAGCTCGCATCTCTTGTCCCTGAGACTTCTCTCCTCTTTTTTTTTCATCATCGACACGCGGGGGGAACTTTTCTTTGCCATTCTAATAAACGTTTGCCGTGAAACATTCGACGAACGCGCAGTTAACTTCCTTTTTTTGTGCTGCTGCCTCTTTTCTCGAGGTATACACTCATTGGATGAAAGGGTGTGAATTATGGGCTGTAAATTCACGTAAAGTGAGTTGTGCTCCGTGGATTCGTAAATGCAACACCTGCCCAGACGCAAACGAGGCATGCGTGAGTTTTCTGCGGGACTTTCTAAAAATAAATTCAATGAGTATTTTGGAGTGAAGAAAAAATAATAACGAGCGTGAAATATAGTGCGATTGCCATTGGCAAGTAGAATTTCAAAATTCCCAACGAGATAAATGACATTCAATTTGGAAAAGTAGTTTTCTGGTTTTTATCGATGCATTTATGTACCGCTCGCGGGAATAAATAAATTCTAATTAAATTAAATATATATATATATATATATACACTTGTAAAAACGTCACCCGTAATGATTTGAACAACTCGAAGAAATTGTTTGTTCGTAAAAGTAAATTTGCATATCTGAAAAACACCAATAACCCGCCAAATGAAAAGTTTACGTAATTAACTCGTAGTCCGCGCGCGAATATCGATTGATATAATTTTCATAATTTAGATCCCTTTACGCAACAATCGTAACCAGTGTAAAATTGAAATGAAAAATAATCATCGTAAAACTTCTGAGATTCGCTAATTTCCCTATAAATCTATAATACTTTCAAGAACGCAAAGAGATATCCAATTAACTTTTAAATCATTAGATAAATTTACTATCATTCCACAGATAAATTTTCTTCGTAACATCCGTATTAAGAAAAAAAGAGAGAGAGAGACAGAGAATATCGCGTATCCTTTCCAATTTCCATGATTATATCGCAAAATCCAATCTCCTCGCGGTTCGCGAGCGCGCAGCTTGACATTGAATAAACGCACGGTAATAATGATATAACGCATTACTCCGTGCTTGCGCGCTAAAAGCGAGAGAGAGAGGATCATTTGCACAATGGCATAAACAGGCCGTCGAACTTGCATTGCAATAAAACTCGTTTTTATGGTCACGATAAGCATTGCCCGCGTATACGTAAACGAAGCTCTCCGTATTTATATATCGACGCTCGTAAAGCAACAGCACCGAGCTCTTCTCCACATTCGACCACCACATCGTTTTCCGAGCTAATCCCTTACGTAAATACACATAAATTTGGCAGACGGCGAACGAGTTAATCAATTGCGAGCGCCGTCGTATATATACAAACACAAAAAAAAAAACATTTTCCAAGTTGAACGAACTCTCGCGCGAGGAGCGATGATCCGTCGTTTCGTCATCTCATCGCGCGGTCGTAAAGATTATCCTATATAATACGGTACCATCATCTTCCGTGTTTATATAGATACATCGCACCGTTTCTTTACGCTCTAACAGCCATAAATTTTATATTAAAAAATCGCGTATCATCCTCTGGCGCGCGCGACACGGCAGCTTATATTCCATATATATCTATAAATCACGGAATTAGCATTAATTATTTACAGCGCGGTTTTTCACACCAACAGCTCTCTCCGACCAATAAAATAAAATAGACGGAGACTCGACTCGGTACACTCGGCAGTAGCACAATATAAGATTCGAAGCAATAAAACTACATCGTTACAGGCGCACTCTACTCGCGATGCACGCACGCGATTTATATATATATGTATATATATATATATATATATATATAGGTATACCAATTGCGCACGCACATAAACCACCTTGTTTCTTTTTCCTTCGATCATTAGACTTTGGAATTGAAATTTGGCGTCGTAATATTGTCGGATCCGAAGAGATTATACATTCGGCGGGTACGCGGGATTAATTAATTAATCAAAGCGCGGTGACTCGGAGTGCGCTCTCGAGTGATTGTCCAATTAAACTCGACGCGATAAGCCATCATCACGCGCGCGCGCGTTGCTTTTTTAAATTGCGCAATAATTCCTTTGTACCATCACTCTTTTTTCCCTCTCTCTCTCTCTCTCTCTTTGGTAATATACACACACGTGTACATATTGTTTGCGCAAAACGCACAGCATCTCCAATTACACGTACCCGCGCGATATATCGGAAAATTGGTAGAGGGGGGATGAAAAAACGATTCGTTGCTAATGATATAACTCGTGCGAAACTCCTCGTTTGTTTATTTCAAAAGCGCTTAAAACCGCGCGCTTATCGGCGAATTAATTTTCGAGCAGAAATAACTAGCCATCGCGTGTATGTATATATGGTCGATCTTTCGATCGATTGCACTCTCTCTCGGCATACCTTATATATTACATAAAATCAGCAAAACCGATGAAACTTTGATATTTTTTTTCATTCTCCCTTTGAAACTGTGTTATCTGCATGGGAAAACGCAAAAGACTTCATCTCTATAAAGGACTGTGCGCATTTTGGACTTTCTTCGTGTGGCGACGCTTACGTAAAAGCCACCCGCGTGTATTGGTCTTTTGTCAAACAACTGTTTTAATCGTCCGCGCGCGCGCCCGCGAGAGACAATTCCAATTAAAACCAACAAGTTGCTATATAGTCGCAAGTGTTGTTTGCCTCGAGGTTTGCCTTGTTCGTGGCTGTTACGAAAACGCCACGCCTCGGACACAACGAAAAGAAGAAGAAGAAAAAAAAAGGAAATTTTCACTGACAAATAAGTAACCCGACTGACTCGCGCGCCCGCACGTGTGTGTGTGTGTGTGTGCGCCAAACGATCGAGTGAAAGTATATATTTTCATTACGCGCGATGATACCCTCTTTGTTTGCACGGGAAATGGAATTGAATTTTCCATTCGTCGGAAGTTATTACAAATAATTACAGCTGAATGTATTCGAAAGTTGTTTGATGAGCGTCTCGATTATTTATATTAATTTTGATCGAGAATTCTATTGACGCAGTCACGTGTTGAAAACCAGTCGTTATCAAACATACACACATAAGAGATTGCGCGATATATACCTATAAGAGTGACTGAATGTCGCGCGCGCAGCTGTATAAACCACTTTTAAACGGTATGTGTCCCCACGTATACACGTTTTATTTTATTATCCAAAATTTATTACGCTGCGACCTAGATGAAAAAGAAAAAAAAATTGGAAGAAAAGATTGTTATGAAACTAGCGGGCTTCTGAAAATCGTGTGCATACCTTTTTCCGCGATTTTGTCACAGTGTACACCTTACGTAAGATACGTTTATCAGAGAGGGAGAGAAAAAAATAGCAACGAGATTAGAAAGAAAGTGGAGGTATGCGCCCTGCGAGAGAGAGAGAGAGAGAGAGTGATCTATTAAAATCGTGGGACGTTTGCGAAGAGAAAAAAGAAAAGTATACCGATCGCTACCTATTTTTCCGTTTTAAGCTTCAACCCGTCGCGATATCTCAATCTGCACGCAAAGAGCGTGGCATGTAATTCATCCTGGCGGCAATTTCGGAGAAAGTGATTGTAATGTAACTTAATGGTTATTAAACTTATATGCACTCGAGGGGCAAAGTGTTCTCGAGCAGAAAAAACAACAAACTCTCAGCTGGCGTTTACTTTCTCATCAATTATACGAGAATTAATTTTTTTTTTTCATATTATACATCCAATGCGTTACCGAACGCCATCGATCATCTCTGATATAAGAAACAGATAAGCCGCCATCGCAGTGAATTTGTCAGTTTTATACGTATATACACATACCTCGAGGAGGAGAGGAACCAGTCCTGTGTATGTATATATACAACAACAACATTTCAGGTTCCGCAAGAAAACGCGGCAGGAATAAACCAATGTCTAGATCGGCCGCATTGCAGCACATTGCCAAGCCCAAAAGCGTTTTATTCCAGTTTTTCGACTCCCGCTATATTTATCTTCGCGTGCCATAAAAGCGCGCGCCAGATGGAAATCGACTTTAGCTGATTTTATTGGCGATTAGTCGACGACGACGATAGTTCGAACAATATATACCCTATAAGCGAGAAGGCAAATTGATCTCGAAAGAACGATTTTTCATTATACCCGATGATTCATGAAGCTGGATAGCGGTTCTCTTTTTTTTTCCGCGCAGACACTCGAACACGTGTTAGAATTCTTAGTCACGTGCTACACGAAAAAAAAAAATCGACGACTGTTCTCTTCTGTTTGTTTTTTCAAGCTCGTCATAGTTACAAATTGATTTTTCTTTATACACCTTTTTACGAGTGGTTACATCATCAATCATTCTCCCAAAAGATTCTTAGAAGTGTCGAGGAAACAATTTTTTTTTTCGACGATTATTAGATAATTAACGTAACTCGCGGCGCGGCACACGAAGGAAAATCATTTTTCGTTGGAAGAGAATTACGAATAAATTGCGTATATATAAGAGACGTCGTTGTGTGCACGTGTGCAATCTATCCAGAATCTGGTTTTTACGTCACACTCCGCGCGCGCGCGAGTCTTAAATTGATATTTCATATCATATCTGTTCGAAATATTTAATCAACAAAACGTGTTGCAATACAGGTAATAATAAAGACGAATCGAGATCATCTATTATTTAAAACAAGTTTTACAATACAAGTCACCACTATATATTATACCACGTGTATATATATATCGCATGCATGTGTCGCTATTATTCGCGGTTATATTGCGTCAATTTTCAATGCAATTTGTCAGGCTATTTACCCAATAAGCAAGCGAACACCAAGCTATGTGCGCGTTCGTCCGTATAAAAAAAAAATCCTTTTGAACCATCGCTCACAAAGCCATGCGTGCGCATCGCTCGCTCGCAACGACGCGACGTACATAGGCATTGCGTCTCGATGCCGCATGCGCTATAGCATATGGCAAAAAGTGGCCTTTTGCTGTCTCGCGCGCTCACAGTTGAGAATCCAAAAGAAGCAAGAAAGACAGAAAGAGAAGAAGATATAGCCGAGAATCTCATTAGGCGGACACCTCGTCCTAGAATTTGCCGATGCGCGCAAAAAGCGCGTAACGAGAGACCTCTCTCTCGCGATTTATCGAGCTATACTTGCGCGCACTCTCTGCTATATATAGGAAAAACTTGAACTTGCGCGCGAAGGCAAAAGCCTGATGGATTTTCATTTCCAGTTTCTTTTACCGCCGCTGCGCCTTGAGGAATTCTCTAAGCGTACGCGCGATGAAAAAAAAAAGAAAGAACAAACGATAAAAGTTGAAAGAGAGAGAGAGAGAGAGAGAAGAGAGAAGATGGGGATGGTTAATTGGACGAGTGAGAGACATTAATAAATGTGCGCGACTACTTGTTGGCGCGTACGTAGTCGTTAATATTCGAACATATGCTATTTCACGTGTGTATATGTGCGCGCGCGATATGGCAATGGCAAAACGTGCTGTAAGTAATGAGGCGAGCCGAGGAGATCGATGAATGTTTTTCACGTTTACAGCGCGCATAGTAGTATGTATATATGTACAGTGCAGTGGCGCTGTTATAGCTATGGGAGATTTCAACGCCTGCGGTGAGAGGATTGTGCGGAATGCGCGATTTAGGGATGCGAGTTCAGCATTCTCGAGGGGGAAAGTTTTTTTTTTCTCTCTCTCTCTTTCTCGCTCTCTATGTTGGCGAATCTATATATGTATATATACGAACTGTTGTATAATCGGTAATTTACACTTGCAGCGAATGTTTCGGCTAACTTTTTTTTTTGATATAGTCGACGATTAAAGCAGCTGCTGCTGGATGATTAACGTTTTTTTTTTCTCTTCTGCGGTGACAATTTATCTTTCCCTTGTGCATTCGCACTTTCACATTCTATAACAACTGCGCAGAGATAATAATTTCGCGGAGATCCTAGTGGACAGAAAAAAAAGTATAAGGTAAAAGTTGAGCGTAACCCTAGATGCCGCACACAGCTGCTGAAAATTTTTATGTAAGTCGCGATGCTCGAACGACAAAGCGAAAAAATGATGATAAATTACGTAAACGCGCGTAATTAGCGCGCGCGGGTTGTTCAACAATAAAAGTTGTAATGGATTTTTTATTCCGAGCGCGTAATACGCATCATAGAAATGATTTCTCAGGAACTATACCGTAAAGCCATCAAGATAATTACTTTCAGCTTTCTTCCTCAATTTAAATGACTTCTACGTGGAAAGCAAATTTTTTTTTCTATCGCGAATTATTAGAGCTCTTTAATTTTATTGTTGATTTGATGCTTGTAATGAGATTTTTTTTTAATACATACGTATGGATTTTAGTTTCAGGAAATCAATATTACCTTCATTTTATATTGTTCAAGATAATATATAAACTGCATAAGTATTATTGATTAAATGAAATGTTAAGGCCATCTAGTGGTGTGATAAATAATCATGATACCAATTAAAAAAAAATTGTGACGTTCAAGTACAGTTGTCCGACTCGTAAAGGAAGCTAGGCGCCGCAATATTGGTTAGCACGAGTGAAGCGTTAGCATGAAATAAGCACAGAGCGGTTTTGAAATTTAGAGGTTGGACTTGAACAAGTTAGCGCGCGCGATACATGTAGTCGACGCACTATTAAGGAATACTATATGTACTTTAAATTATTCAAGTTAATATGTATACTAATTCAGTATTATTGATCCTAAATAACAATTTGATTAGATAAAATGTGAAAGACATCTAGTGGAGTGGAAAATAATCATAACGCTCAAATAACACTTGAAACTTTTAAAACAGCAGTTTTTAAGAACATAGATAATTTTTTCAACCCAAATTATAATCATAATATTATGTAGTTGATCAGATTAAATTTTTCGCGTCTTATAGTCTATAACTCTAAAATTTCTTTCAGTCACTCAACTAAATCAGACCACAATATCCAACTACGCTGATTTAACAAGCATTCTTAAAATATACCGCCAATTTCCTAGTTTTACAAAAAAAAAACCGTCACGACTTACCACATCGCAAATAATGAAACCACAACGTCCTTATCAAATCATTGACCCCTCAAAGCACAGCAACACCTTCCTTCGCACGTGCACAAGAATATAGCCCGCCCTTATACGATGGCTTTAAAAGGATGGTTGCGTAATTGCCGCGAGCACATCTTGTGTGTGCGCGGCGATAGCATCGGTATAGTCCACGCGGCGATATATACATACACGGCGGCGGAGTGCGCGCGCGAAAATAACCTGTTGCCTCGAAGGGTAATACTCTCTTTCCTCTCTCTACATGTATCTATGATCGCATTTTGCGCCTACATTCCATATACGAAAGATGAAGATAGAGTCCTATGCCTTAGTATATATTATATGATCTGCTCACGGCGAATAATAATTACGGGCGCGCGAGCAAGCCGCAGCGTCTTATCTTCGCAGCACAGCGTGATCATTTAATTTGTTGCAGGCAGCGTGCCGTCTAATTATTTGCGGATCGTTTTCTAGGGCCGCCGCCGACGCTGCGGCCGTGGCTACCCCGCAGGCCTAACGTCTCTATACACAATGTAAAGTGAAAATTTTACTCGCGGCTTGTATATACATATATTCGCGTGGAAATCGCTCGTTTCGAGTAATAAAAAAGCGAACATCGTGTGCGCTCGAACAATTAGATCGTGTAAAACTTCCGCGATATAGAGAGTTATAAATAACAATCAGAGAGGAGAGTATAATTACAACGATCGTTACGTCGGATTTACGCACACAGCTGTCATTATCCGGTGTATCGAGACGTTAACGACTGTATTATAACAATTGTAGGTGAAAAGTATCAAGTAAGACAAGGAGCACGTGGGTAAAGTGTAACTTTCTAGTAGTCGCGCGATAAGTACCGTAATATCGGCGTAGGTCCGGTAGGCGCTGTCGAGCATCTTGTTGCAGCTTCTTGGCGCGGGCGCAAAGTCGGCTGAGGTACTGTTACTTGGCCTAAGCGACTACTACTACTGGTTGCTTGCTGCTTGTCGTTATATGTTGCATATACAATGCTGAGGAGAGAGAGAGAGAGAGAGAGAGAGAGAGAGAGAGAGAGAGAGAGAGAGAGAGAGAGAGCGAGAGATATTTTACAACGGGATTTTCCGCAGATGATCGCGGGTACTTTTTCTTCTCTCTCTCTCGCTTGCTTAGAAGTTCGGAGAAACGGTTTGCTTATAGGCACAGAAACCGTAGCGATGCGTTATTTGCTCTCTGCACTGCAGTATAACGGTATTTTATCGACTTTGACTTTCGTTTTTTTTTCTCTCTGTGAGATTGGATGGGAAAATTGCAATCGAAAGGTAGAAAGTATCGTTGCTGTTTTTTTTTTTTGCAGTAAAATTTATTTTCGATTCAGAGAGTGTTCAATGAAAGAATGTCTATTCAGAGGCGGTATGAAATATTACAGAAAATTTGGATTTCGAATTTGCAAAATTTAACTATGTCGTTCGAGAAAGGTTCATTGCTAATTATTACAATGATTTGTGTATTCGTAAAGATTAATTATTAACGATCTAATAAACGCTTGTTTGAACAACAATTTACGTGCACTTTTCTGAAAGATATTTCAAGTTCGTCGAACTTCAAATTGTAGAAAGAAGCGATCTGCATTTTACAAAAATATTGTCATTGCACATGGAAAGCTGAGACAAAAAACAAGAAAACACAGCTCCACGACGAAAATTTCATGTTATAACGCGTATATAATTTCACCAAAGTACTTAAAGTAAGAGTAAACGAGAGAGTGAAAAAAAGAAAAAAAAAGAGCAAATAAGTTAATCTGGATAAAACGTTTTCATTTAAACTGGCGCATGAGACGAGCGATTTCATAATTCTCACGTCGTCCTTTCGACTCGTCAGTAGTTTTAATTAAACGAGAGTGAAATTCAATCCTCGTAATAAATCCAATCCCTTCGTCGAGCGAAAGAGAGAGAGAGGGAATCCCGAATGACATTCGTGTGTGCATATACGCGCATGAGAGGGCCGCACGTTTTCTTTCAGCCGGCGATAAAAAAGAAGAGAGTGACCTTTCACTTTTTCACGCTAATTGACCGCCTCAGGAGACACGAGTGGTATGTATATATATACATACTCTTGCGTTCTCATTCGATTAAACTTCTCTCTTGTAGTATAAGATAAGAATCGTTTTGGGTCGACGACGAAGCCGCGTGTGATATTTATTTCTGCTCCCCCCTCGTTCAATCGTTCCTCTTATGTCGCTCGCGAAGATTGTCAATCGTTAAGAGCTGACTGAAGTTACGATGCAATTATATACACTCTCGCGAGCGACTCGTCGCATCCAATGTACATTCTATACACGAGTGAAAGTGGCGAAAATGCACAACCTTTTCTAGCGATTGGTAAAAATTACAAAAGAGAGAGAAAGAGAGGAAGTGCAGATTAATCGCGCGAGCATTAGACGAGCTGTAGAGTTTTCGATCATTTGTTAGAGGCTTTAAAGTCGCTTGGGTCGCTGGGATGCGAAAGCTGCAGCGCTGATTTATCGAAGGGAGCTGGATTAGAATTGCCCGCGAGGCATTTGTATCGGTATTAATTTGCACAGGATTTCCCTTTTACAAAGTGCTGCTTGAAGTTTTATATGAAACGAACGCAATTTATCCAGATAGAGCGTTGACATGTATTGTTACACCCGCGAGCTTTATATAAATAGTCGTTTTTTATTTCCGATATTGCGATGAACGAAATTATTAAATTATACGCTTTTGAAGTAAATAATTTACCACGAGTATAAAGAGATATTTATCTACCGTTTATTGTTGTCTTCATTAACTTCTGCATAATATTTGCATTCGATAAAATTGTGATTTACGAGAAATCTCCTACATTAAAAAAGAGAATCTTGAAAAGTGAAATCTCTATTGATTGTTATTGGCCTGTTGGAGATGGAGGTTTTAACATTAGATTGATTTGCTGATATGACATAAAAATTTGGCGCGGGAATTTGGAAATATTCATTTACTTTTTAAAATTTGACAGATGTTCAGCGTGCGAAGCGCCGATAGTGTCCACTAGAATTATTGTAAAAATTATCGACAGATTCGTGCTTGGGATAGTAAGGTTCCGATAAGAATGTCTTTAATAAAAAATAATACTGATTGCAAACGTTAGCTATAAAATTATTTATCACCTTTAATTTTTCGCACCAATTAACAATGGTTATTTTTACTGAATTTCAATTATTTTTCGACTCAATATCAACCTATAAAAATTTTATTACGTCCACGCTTGTTAATCTCGTTATTGAAGTTTAAACATCATACTATATCTTATTTAGTCGAACATTGAACAGCTCTAAGTAGAATTCCGATAAAAATAGTAAATTATGATTAATTATGGTTGTTTAAATTTTCCAATACATATTTTATTCAAATATGTAAATTTAGAGTTAGATTTTTTTTGTCTTCCTCATATCCTTTTCGAGTTTAACTCTTCAATGACCACGTCATTGTAAGAAATTTCCTTCCCTTATACTCTGAACTTCTGAGAAGCATCGAATTACCTTTTTTTCAATGGGTTGAATCATTTATATATAGGACGATGCATGTCTAGAAATGGGGTTTTTAATATTTAGTTCTATAATCTTGATGAAACATAATTTAAACGTAAAACAAATGCTCATCAAATCAAATAATCATAATTACTTGACTCGCCTAGTCATTTAACCTTTATTGTCATTTTAGCAATTAATAAATCAATAACGTTTTTTATCATATATATTTTAAACGCCAAAGAGCGTTATGGTATATCTGAATTAATTCGGTTTGATTTTAATTTCATTGACGTATGTTTACATAATATTTCATAGGACTTAAGTAATTTATTCATTATTAAGCAAGGTATCTTCGCTTATGGTTGTGGCCAATTCTAGTTTTATCCAAGGCAGATGAGAAGAAATTCTTGTAAACACCGTGGGTCTGTATGATTCATTAAGACATCCAGGAGTTGTAACAGTTGCTATACCTATCAGCTTACGTTTGAATACAAGTAGAGCTCCGCTGTCCGACTATTCGTAATAAATTAATTATTTTCAGAACTAATCGCAAAGTCAAAATCAAGAAACAAAAACTACTCATGATATTTACTTCGCATGCACGTATATGCTCTTGGATATCAAATCCGCAAATATGTATAGTGTCGTTGATAATCGTATTCAGCGCTCTTGCAATACACTCGTGCTGACTTATAATACACAACTTAGCCGATGCTACATTCATCGGATTGTTTGCTGGACCTACCTGCAAATCACGCCAATAAAGTTACCTCATCAACGAGGATTAGTTAAAGCGGGAGAAACTTACGGTAGAGTCTGCCCAATCAACAAATGTAGCAAAACGATAAACGTATTGTTCCGCATCGTTATTGGCTAATTCAATCGGTTGCCTCGTCCAACTAAACGGCACTTTTTTATTTAATTTTACAAGTCCAATGTCATGGACACTGTGTCCTCCCTTCAATTAGTTACGTTATTTTTTTTAATTTATCGACAAATGACGTTCGAACGCAACATACCTTGCCATACGATTTATCTGCTAGTCTGAACCATGGGTGTGCTGCAAACTCAACTGGATATAAATGATGGAAGTAAGGCTTATTAGCATCTATGCTTGAACTAATTTGACCACATGTAAATATGATGTCATCTGAAGCACTGAAAAATTTGAAAGAAACTCGGCAATTAGATCAACAGTTTAATCTTGTCAAGGACAATTTTTGATGATTCAATAACCCAACAACCTGCCCATTTTGTTGACGCATCGAGCAGTGGTCAAAATCCATTGGTTATGAATTATCGCTCCGCTGCATATCGGTGGCTTGTGCGGAAACCTATAAGAACTGAAGAACCCAAACCATGGAAATTCGCCTTTGTCGGCAAACTCACCAAGGCCATATCTAACTCCAACAGCATCTTCATCACACATTATTTATACATTTGAAATTATTTGATCTCAAAAGTAACCGAAATCACATTAGAGAATGTAAAATTCACCTTCGTCAGTTAGATTACCGTGATAGCTTAGAACGGAATTGAAACTTGCAAAGAAAATTATTGGAACAATCAGCACATTCATGCTTGATGCAGGTATATATTGAAGTCCAAAGAACAACTGACGATCTCACGATTTCTTTTTTTATTATTTCATACGCCGATAGCCTATTGAACGTATTTGTTATTGTCGATAAACTTTAACGATGATTGAATTTTCAGTTATTGCTTTATACAATTAACACTTCGCGATTGTTTTACGCAATCACTAATTCAGTTTTCAGAGATAAGATTTAAATTAAAGGAAAGCCATTATCTGCTTTTAAAATTACCTGATTTGATTATAATCGAAAGTGACAAAAATGAGATACGCCTCGATTCTCAAACAGGCAATAAAATTCTTCTCGACAAAATCGTTATAGCAAGTCAATAAAAATAAATTTCGCGTTTTAAAATCGGTCGCGCAGCTTCGCAAGTTATATACATGCCACCGCCTACATATAAGAGTGTGTGGCAAACTATAAAACAAGGCAGGCTTCGAAGTCGAAGGCTCAATCTAATGCGCATTACACGTGCAAATCGGAATAAGCCGCCATGCCACGGCAATTTTTCCGTCTCTTTCGAAATCGCATCTAATAGTCGCATTCGCGCGCTTGCAGGTACTTGTGAGCTACACTCTCGCCCTTGGCGCTCACCTCTCTCTCCGACCTCACTCGAGAGCACCGATACACTTTCTATATACCACACGCGCTTTCTCCGACTTAAGCACTCGGACGACTAATTAATTTCTTTTGCTCGTTACGTATGTATCTCTGCTCGTCGCGATGTAACGTCAAAAAAAGGGACAGAGAGAGAGAGAGAGAGAAGAGAAGATTCGAACAAAGGAATCTCGAGATGCACAGCAACAGCACAGATGGATCGAGGTCGCTCTGTGTACGTACGTTTGTCGTTCAAACCAGTTTTCTTTTCAAGGAGGGGAAAATCGACTTTGTTGTTTCCAAGAGCTGATTGGCTCGACTACACGTGCTTTTACCATGCGATCGCGATCTTGGTGCGAAGGAAATTTAGGTGTATCATGATCGATGAGGATGTCGAAACATGTATCTATCTACATTGAACTTGATGGAAATGATGCTGCAGGTTTATTCACTCTGCTTTGACTTTCGATCGTCTACCCTTCTTCATTGGTTTTATGAAATCGTTAAAATCTTCGAACAAAAGAAATACCAAACTTTCGGTACTCAAGTATGCAGTAAAAATGATGTTTTTTTTTCTCTCCCTTTTATTACAACGTAAACGAGGAAAAAAAAGCAAAAAAATGACGGTTTCTTTGTCAAGCTTGAGCAGCAACTCCTTTAATACCCTTCAATTTTCATAACCATGGCATCAATGAAATTTCGAATGACCCATCATTGTACAGCAAATCTGCGGGGTTACGTAAGGATGCTCTCTCCCTTTAAAACACAGAGAAGATAAAAATCGACACGCGCTCATCCGGCGACACGCGCTCTCGAAAAAATCGCAACGACGATGAAGCAACAAAGTTGTGACAAGAGCTCAATTAAAAAAAAAAAAAGAAAAAAAAACAGCACACAATGCTAAAACCGACGAGGGCGGTTTTAAAAGCTAATCGGCGCGCGCGAGCGATTATCTCTTAGCGGCGATCGCTCTCTTTTAACTATACACACACACAGACTCACACGCAACGCTAATCGGTTTGCGGCATCGAGCGCCAAGATAAATATCTCGGTGCGCGCGCGTATGTGCGAGTGTCTCGATTTGCGCAAGGCTAATCGCGCGTATACAGACAAGAGTATAACGTTAACTATGATACGGTAAAATTTACTTATATGTATTAGAAGAGAGAGAGAGAGAGCGAGCGATCTCTTGATTTATCAGCAGTGGAATTTTGCTTAGGAATCACGACTTCTCCTCTCCGGCAGCAGCTGAAATATTATCAATTTTAAGCTCTCAATTCGCGTATACAAAGCCGACGGGATAATCTCGGAAGCTCTTTCGACTGCAATGCACGAACACGCCATTAATATAAAGATATTGTATAGCTATATATATGTACGTAGGATGAAGCTTATGCGCAGAACACGGTGTATACGGATACCTGTACGGTTATAGGTAAAACATCAAATTTAATGCACGCGTAACTTTGCACACTTTCTACGGTGTAATCGATTTTTCCAACGAATCCCCGCTAACCGCAAGGCGGAGAGCTTTAGCGGCTCATCCATGCGTATATATTATACCATTTGTTTGTTTGTTGTTGGTTTTTTTTTCTCTCTCTCTTTCTTCTGGGGTTATGCAATCGCGCAGCCAATGGATTATATTAGACAATGCGCGCGCGGTGCGGCTCTCGCGGCAACGATTATTATGGCTATTACTCGCGAATGACGGATGATTGAAGGCAAATCGCGCAGGCTAAAACTAGCAATCAACGCTTCAACACACACGTATACCGAGTATAGTTTCGAAAATGAGCCTGTGCGAAAAATTTTTTTTTTCATCTTCTATTTCACGTATCATCAGATATCCTATCCGTATGGTATAACTCAATTCAAAATTTTTTTTTAATATACTGGATGGGAAATACTGGTTTGCAACGGCTGATTCGTGAGAAGATATTGCGCGAGAGTGAGAGAGACAGGGGGGAGTGAGAGAAGACGATGAACTCCTCTATTTCCGATATCGATGCGTTTTTTTTTTTATTTCATGGAGCTTTAATGGTTTTTCCATATCACGAAAACGTTGTTACCGAGATAATGCATTCTAAACTCAGATCGGTATAAAGTGTAACACTACAGAAAAGGCGCTGGTGTTTTGAAACGCGCGCCCGAGTTCTCGATAAGGGAATTAATTAGAAAATGCAATCTTTTACACATCTGAAAAATATATAAAGCATTCCAATAGCAGCTCGCTCGCGCGCGACTGCAGCGGTAATTTATTCCCCGCGAGATGTGTACTCTCTGGCAGTGTTTGTTTAAGCTAAGAGACTTTGATGAATCGAAAATGTTGCAATAAAAAAAAAGAAACTGGCGCTAATGTTTTGAAGAAGAAGAAAAAAAATAAATAAAAGATCCTTGCCAATTCTTTGACTTATTAATTAATTCCACGAGGAGAGCGCGCAATACGAACACACATAGGTACACACACAATTCAAACATCGAGACTCGAAATGAGTAATTGAAAAAGGAACGAAATTTATTGGCTTCTCAACGAGACGATGAGGTTTTACGAAACACACAGATGCTTAATACGAGCATCTAAGAGGGATCGACGTAACGCAGTAAAATATATACCTACACACATACACACACGGAGCTGTTGCTTTTGCACATCAATAAACAACAAACGATCGCGAGAGAGAGAGAGAGAGAGAGAGAGAGAGAGAGAGAAGGCAAAAGGCCGATACAATGCTTGCGCATGTTGTGTACTTGCGCGATAGCCGTTGGGGCTCTCTGTTTGTGTGTCTGTGTGTGTGTGTGTGTGTGTGTGTGTTGCACAAATGTATCGTTTGAACGATTGTTGGCTTTCCCAGGATATCTCTACGAGAGATAAACATCCGCGCGCGCGTAGGAATATCAGTGGGCGGCCAATACTGATTATACTCAGGGCTTTCACTAACGCTGCATGCGGCTGCTGCTACTTTTCCTCCCGCACAGATAGAGAGAGAGAGAGAGAGGATGCTCACGCGCGCACACGCACCCACAATACAATATGCCATTTATCCTATCCCGATATAAGCAACCGCAAGAGAAGCTAAAAGCTTTGCGTTGATGGATGTACCATTGATCTTTTGCTGGTTGATGCGATTTTAATTGTCGTGCATCAATTTTCCCCAATGTATTTTTGCGCGTTGAGCTTGATAAATATTGGTTTGTTTCATATTCGACATGTATACATAAAAGCCAATTTGTGCACGCGTGAAAACTCGTTTGCTATACGAGACATATAGGTACTCTTGTCCTCGTGCGATATACGTTTTCCAATTGAATGGATTCGCCCGTTTAATGCACATGAAAGTGCAGTGGACACATTTTGTTACGTGAAATATTGGATCCTGCAGTCCAGTAGATTTCCGAGTTTATTGATTGCGGCCGAATGCGTGCATTATGAAATTTGCTTATATGTTTATTATATGTAACTAAAGTAAATATGTATCGTAATTTAATTACAAGCGCATTAAACTTCGACTTTATGTATGTAATTATATAAATACGAGCTTATCGAGGAAGGAAAAAAAATAACAAATCTCTTTGCAAATTCGCACGGATCTTCGAGGA
The DNA here is from genome assembly GCA_035047105.1 of Galeopsomyia nigrocyanea. NCBI lineage: Eukaryota > Metazoa > Arthropoda > Insecta > Hymenoptera > Eulophidae > Galeopsomyia > Galeopsomyia nigrocyanea. The sequence continues at coordinate 73,252 of JAWWMK010042603.1, forward strand.
ATTAAAAGAGCGCCTATACGAAGCTCAATATATGCAACGCGAAGAGAAGCAGGAACTTGTTGGTCAATAAATCTCCTTAACGATCCACCTAATACGATTAAAGAAAGAAATAAAGAATGAGAAAAAAAAGGCAGCACAAGCATCACTCAGAGAGAGAGAGAGAGAGAGAGAGAGAAGCTATGCGCACTGCACACAAATTACATAAGCAATCGATCGCTCGCGGTTAAACTGGACCGACGACGTTCAACTGCTGCTGCTGCTGCGTGTTGCATAGCTCTGACATCGTAGCTCTAACATCCTTACCTTTCTTTTCCGGGGGAGCGACCGACTCCCGTGCATGGGAATCGCATAATCGATGTGCTTTAAAAGCCGGTGAAAGGAACTCCACGACTTCTCCTCTCTCGTGCTGCCGCCGTTGCCGCTGCTGCTACGGCTGCTTGTCTGTCTGTCGTGCTAAATTTTTGCGCGGATGAGCGCGGCGCGGTTCGTTTGACCTGCCATCGTGGAATGAGGAAATTCCCCCCCGCATCTATAGCCGTAATTTTCCGGCGAACGACTAATTGACTAATTTTCAAAAACTCAAATTTTCATTACGTAACGACGCGTGTGGGATTTTTTGATAATTTTAGTTGTGGGGGTTAGTGCTTTTTTTTTTTTGGTTGAAAGGCGCATTATGCAAATTTTGAAGATGAGCGCGAGATAAACGCCCGGGTTATTATTATGAATTATCGGATGAATATAATAGAGAGAAGATTCGCGTTGAGTTATGTCAACTTTCACTCGACAGGGAAAAAGAACATTATCGGGATATATTATTACAAAAGCTATATAGCGGCTTTTACTTGTATGTAATAGAAATTTGAAAGCCTGTATATGCGGTTTCGATCGTCCTAAACAGCTCAGCGGTTTCAATTGAAAATCGGCATAGAAACAATGTGCCAAGTATTTCAAAGACCATAAGAATCTCAATATAAATAAATCTCATAATCTTACCTCGGTAGAGCAATAACAATTTAAACTTTACATTTCTTATCGTATAATGGGAAACATTACGGTATACGCAACGATATTTCGATATAATACTCGAGTGCGGCGCGCGCAATTACCAATGCAAATTTGCGGCTGCGCAGAGACATTTTCGGAAACGACAAATAGGCTGTGTATTGTCGGCGGCGGCGTTGATCGTTATAGACTATTTTAATGCCTCTGAAAACTGGCTTGTCTGTATTTTTCTTTGCAACGGGAGCCAGGCAAGAACACTCATAATTCCGCTATTAACGTGCAACTAGAATGTCCATTCGTATATTATACGACTGTCGAGTCGCCCACACACATACTACACACGCACACATACACACACAAGCAGACAAAACTGCCGCGGCAAAGAGAATTCAATTGCACCGAAAGGCAAATAATTGGACTGCTGTGCGCGCAGCAATTATTTATTTTACGCGCGCAATAAAAATCCCCGCGCGGCAATTGCAATCACGAAAACTAGCAAACGCACCTGCCTCGCTTTTCGTTTGCGTTGCTTTATTTTTTTAAGACTCGTACGCCGCGGTCGATATATAAGGGCCAAGGAGGCAATATCGGAAATCGTGCTTCTTTTTCTATTTACACCTTAAGCAACGCTGACCTTTTTTCTCTCTCTCTCCTCTTTAACCAGGTGTGATAAGTGTAACGAGCTTCGCGAACGAGGTGACGGATTAATTGGACGCGCGTTTTGTACGTTGCGTAAAAGAAAAAAGGAGAGGAAAAAAAAGAGGAACGCGGACAGTGATCCAAGGCGATGATTTTCAAACTAGGCAGTTGAAAATGGAAGAAAAAAAAGAAGGTTTTTCTAATTGGGCGCTTTCTGTGATCCGATAGAAATGTTAATGCCAAGAGACGTTACACTATTCGGTTTAATTAGATTTAATTCCTCGAATGACTGAATGTGACGAATCCATTCGTGAACGTATCTACATGCGAATTCTTCGGTGAAATGTGTAAAAATTCGAAAAAAAAAGAGGGAGACGTTAGTTAGATAACGAGCAGGAAGCCGTTCTTGAATTCCAAATGAACGACGCGCGAAAAAACACACGCCGAGTCCGCGGAACCGTTTATAATTACAACAAAATGGAATGTTCTTCCTGCGAAAAAATATTTAAAAAAAACGAAAGATAGAGGGATACAGAAAAAATTCTCAATTACAATTTCAAATGCGCGTATGTATGTGTGGAGAGGCCCATCGTAAAAGATCGTCGAGCCCATTAGCGCAGGAAGTACCAGTATAGATATGAAAAAGAGAAATTTCACGGTGTACTTATATACACGCAGGCGTATAATACGCTATAGACAGTATCCGGTGCGCATCAATTTTGCTTTTCCGCTTTTATACATCCATGTAAGCAAAAAAGAAAAAAATTCCAATGCGCGTGTATGTGTGTATGTATATATTGCTATATCTCTCACGATCGTGATTGACCGCTCGAGGGTATATACAGTACCTATACCGAGTGTGGTGTTGCTTTTTTTTTAAGTGGAGGAAAAACAAAAGAATGCGCCGTTTCTTTTTTGCGAATTATAGTTCAACAAACCCATACTACACACGTACTCATTAAGCTATTTTTCAATTCACTATAGTGGCTGCGCGTCTCTCATGAATAATTGAAGACGAATATCATGGTATTAATTCCATTTGAAGAAGAAGCACACGCAAGTAAGAAAAAGGGGGAAGGGGAGGAGATACTTAACCTTGAATTCGAATTCGAAAAGAAGAAGAAGAAAAAATGAACGAAGCGACTATTTACACGATTATCCACGTAGCCGTCGTAAAGACAATTACCATGGTTTAATGGTCTCTCGCGCGCGAAGCTGCACGACTTATAAACATCGAGTTGAACGTACGAATTGACTGGCTTTCGCAAGACGTACATAAATGATTTGAGGTGGAATTTTCGAATGAAGATCTGCGCCACTTTGTCACCTAAATTGCTCGACTCGCGGTTGCGAAAAAGAGAAAAAAAATATCCAATCCATTCTTTTTCTGCGCGCCGCGTCGATGCGATAATGCGCGCGAAGATAACAATCTTAATAAGTATCGCTCGTTTATAAAGCCCGAAAAAACAATTTAACGGCGAGAGAGTGGAGATCGAGGCGAACGAAAACGATCGCAAGACTCTTAATTAATTATTATCCCCTCCACGCACGCTCTCAATTTTTTTTTCCTGCACAGTCTTGAGTGGCTATCATTAGGGACGCCGGCGATTTTATCATTTCGCAAGCTCTCTTTTCGATTTCTCAAGCGCGCTCGCAAATTCGTCTGCCTTAAATTTGCATGCAATCGATACTTTTCTCTCTCTCGAAAAATTGTTCGGAAAATCGCTTTTTTTTGCTATTATTTCTCGCTCCCCCTTCCTTTATTTTTTTTTTTTTTTTGCTTTCTCTACAGAAATCTCACACACTGTACGTGCATACATACGCGTGGCGTGTGACTTTCGCAATTGCACACACTACGCTCGAGTGTGTATGTGTGTATCGCCCGCGCGAGTTCTCACGTTGCGTATGTAGCACTCTTTTGCGCAAGCTTTATTTATTCGTTACAACGAACGACGACAACGTCGACGACGACAACGACGACGACGAGGAACGGAGGAGCTCTCGCGCGCGACTCTGAAAAAAAAAACGCGATATATATCGCGGTCAACACAGCAGCAGCTCTTCCCTCGTCGAAACAATGCTAGATATAAGCTTTTGCAACGCTTATGTTTATCGGGAAAAACTTGGCGCTGCGAGATGCCCTCGATTGTTTGCGTCACACACACACACACACACAAAGTGCAAAGACAAAGAAGTGTGTCTTTCTTGTTATTTTTTTTTCGGTCAGCAGCAGCCAGCGACACTTAAAAAGTATCGGCGGCGAGCGATCTTTATATGAAGAGAGATTTATATCGAAAGAGAGAGAGAGAGAGAGACGTTGCTTGCCGGAGGCGCACATCTCGCGCAGTGAGAAAGAAGAGAGGTGTGTTCGCCGCCGCCGCGGTCGTTCGTGATCGGTAAATCGCCGCGTGATAGTCGTCGTCCTCTCCCTCCCTCTCCCACCCTTCGAATGTACACTATACTCTTAGGTCAGACGAGATCGAAAAAATTGATTCGTCCGCTCTCGCGCGCGCACCACACGATTCTGTCGTTATCTCCTTGCTATTTGGGTTGACAAGCCGGCAGTTAAAATTCCACGCTGTAGGATATATAATACAACAGTTCCCGGCGATGATTCTTCTTTGTGTATAAGGTGGAAATCGCGCTGACAAATTATTTCAACGATGAAAATTCGTATCGAACAAAAGAAAAATCATCATTTCTCAACCGCGTTGATTACTATTCTATATACGTACAGTCTCGTGTATATAGTGAAGTAACGAATCCTTATCCGTTATATATACATTGATCGATGTCACGTTTCATACATTCAAAGTTTCTCTTCTCTCTCTCTTTCTCTCGAGACTTAATTAATTCGCCACGACCGATCGACTTAAATTAAAATATATATAATACACAAACCACTTGTGAAATAGAATATTTCCCATTAAACCGAAAATAAAAAGATAAAACTCTCCTCCCCCTTTCTTGATAAATCAAACTATTTACTCACGATAAATAACAACTCTTATCTCGGGGGGGCTTTCAATAGGGCTAAATCGACATCACCTAGTTTTATTTTAGCGGCGGTGGGCGCACGTTGTTGTTGTTGTTGCTGTTGTTTTAAAATCTCCCCCGCCGCAGTGTGCACACGATCAAACAAGTCATCGTGCCGCTCGCACTGGAGAGAGCGAGAGAGCCTATTACAACGGCGGAGAAGGCATTAGTACTGTTTGCGGTCAGCCATTACTTACATATAGCAGCTTCGCTGTGCGCGCGGCGCACGATTGTTCGCCGGAAGGGGTCAAGCCGCTGGAGCTTGAATTATTTAAAGCCCGAATTCCTCTTTTTCTTATTTTATTATATATATATACCCGTGATCGCAGCACCCGCCGGGGGTTTCAGCTTTACAAATCGCGCGCTCGAGATATCGATCTCTTCTCTCTTAAGAGAGAGAGAATCCCTCTCTCTGTCGTTGTCGTTTTGCTCGTGTTTTTATTAAAAGAGGACTCTTCGAGCTCTATATATGTGGGCTAATGCTTCAAGCTCGCTGATTAATCGTTGACACCCACACCAAGCGCCTATGTGTATATATATATGTATATATTCTCGCGCGGACGTTTAATTGACTCATATGTATGTATATGTCGTTGATGCGGTTGCATCTCGATGCATATATATATGCAAGCGAGAGAGAGAGAGAGAGAGAGAGAGAGAGAGAGAGAGAGAGAGAGAGAGAGGCCGAAGTATGTACTACTGCGCACACGATAGTAGAGAGGATAAACCCCTGCGGCGAAGTCGTTTCGCAGCGATTAGTTTGCCTGCTACGTGTGTATGTGTGTGTGTGTGTGTCTGTGTATGTACGTACGTATATATACATACGAAATGTAAATGTCGAGTGCGTTACTGGCACACTTACGAGGCGTTGGCCTGCGTGGGCGACTCATCGCCCAGTGACATCGATACACTCGCCAGCCTATACTGCTGCTGCTGCTGCTCCTCTTTGGCCTCCTTGCCTACACCACCATCGAGAGAGAGCGAGAAAACTTTTCATTTCACGCGGATGTAAATTCGAGAGGCGTCAATTAACTCTCCGTGCATGCTCTACTTTAGCTATCCCCACACACATACATACAGAACGTGCACGATGCTGATGGGATAATGTAATGCGTAGATCGAGTTTCAGCTAAAAGCAATTTCATCCGCATACAATGTTGTAAGGATAATAGACGCGCGTGTGTGTATTATATATGCACTTGCAATTTTCTTTTGTTTATTTTTTTCTTCCTCTTTTTTTTTTTTTTTGGCAGGGAGAGCTAGCAATCTAATTATAAAATGAGATACGATGCGAACTTGAGATCGCGAACAAATAAAAAGTTTCGAATGATTTATGCTCTTATGATAATTACGCGTTGTCGCGGTGGCCATCATTAATCTCACTCTCTATATAGCTCTCTCTCGCGCGCGAGCGCGCAAGTTAAATAAATTAATTCATTGGTGATAATGCGATTAGTCACAGTGCGTGCTTTTCGTTTGTGTTTTTTCCAAAATGATTTATTTACAATTAAACTATTATACGGTTTCGATATTACACTATATATTCCATTGTTCCGAATACGGATTTTATATATATACCTGACGTGAAATGGCAATGAAGTAAAAGTGCTTATGGGACTGTGTCTGTGTGTTTGCATTATATGCGCGGTGTATATGATTCGAAAGTTGATTATCATTCGTATAATTCTTCGTGCGGCGGCGATCATTGTCGTAATTTATTGTTTTCTCTTATAAGTCGTAAAAGAGAAAAGAAGTAAAAGGCGCGAGAAACAATTTTTTTTTCTTTTCATCGCGCAAACGTGTACGCATGAATATACATTAGTATAATTTTTCAAAATCCCCCAAAAAAAACATACATATATACTATGTCGAGTATTTAACTCGATTTCGTATGCAACTCACGCAGACAAGTGCACTATCAACTAATTGTAAGTGCTCTGTCTCTCCAGCGAACGCTGTATTTGGTTGGATTTGTTAATTCTCCAACCACTGCTGGTTCAAACGTGTAAGTAAGGTCAGCACTTGCGAAACTTATGGCAAACGTGTTAGCAGTCGAGAGAAAAAAAAAATTCTCATAGCTTAAAGAGAGAACGTCGCGAAAAATGTATTCACCCTCTTTCGCTTGCTGTAGTAGTTAAAGATAAAAGGAAGAAAAAAAAACAAAAATAGATATACACAAAGTGAAAGCTTGCGAGTTTGTAATTATCGGTGCGCGCTTTACGAGGATGGACGCTTACGCAATGGAGCTCCATTGTCAATATATTTCTCTCGCTCGAGGAGGTTTTTAGTTAAGCGTATACGTGTACATATACGAAGTTAAAGTCGAAGAGAATCGCGTGTGTGTAAGCGCAATTGCAATTCTTTTTTTTTATGGGGATCAACTTCGTTTAATTACACAGTACGAAAGTGATCGCTCGAGGCGTAAGTTGCCGGTGATTTTTTTTTTTTCGCTGCTCTGTCGGAAGAAAAAAGGTATATACCTCGTGCTCTCTTAATTTTCTTAATTGCGGTAGTTTTTCGAACGAGTTTTGCCTCGTTCCTGCCAAGTTTAGATGAAATTCATTGACGCCTCATGGAGTGATTTGTTCTCGATTGATAAAATATTTAACGGCTTGCTCACGTATACGGCTATTTCTATTTTCGTAAAACTTGAAAGTTTATCGCGTTAGTGGAAATAAATGGAAGTAGATGGCGAATTACTATCAGCAATTGGAAGTATTCTAATATTTGTTGCATTATATTTTACTTTTGCGACACTGTAACCTCTGTAACCTTGTCTAATTAAGCATGTAATCGAGCATATAGCTTGCTTATCTCTATAGGTTTGTTTGCCATGTAAAGTTATTATATTGTACACTATATAACCGCATGTATTATACATATCAAAGATTCTCGTTGATCATGATTGATTTAAAGACGATTTTTACGATACATCGTTAAAAAAGCAATTTCGGCACGCATTGTACTTTAAACGAGGACCCACGTATAGAAATCGTTGATTTACAGTGACTTTTTGTTTATAAAGGTCCGCGAGGTATTCTCCATTACAATGTGTACCTTTAAAAAAATTCTTTTGCAATGGTGATCGACAATGGCAAAATTAAAAAAGATTTACACAACGCGCGCCTCCCCATGTAGAAATATATACGATCGTTTGAGAAGTCATATTCACATGAAGAAATAATAATTTTTTTTCTACTCTATCATACTCACGGCGACGTTTGATTAATAGTACCACGAATGTTGGAAACTCACCTGCAACAGAAAAAATAATCACAAAGTCATTAAAAAATCATTAAAAAGTCAGAAACAATCTCTCGTGCACCTGAGAATATATATAGATGCACTAGCATAAAACTTAATTAAAACACGCGTTTATCGACCTAATTTTCCTCGCGCTCGCACATAAACCCCGATAAAATCGTGTTTTCTCGACGAGAGTGAAAGAAAAAAAAAATAACAAAAACAACGATTTTCTCCATTTACAAGGCATCGCACGTTTCGTTCTCAGACTTCATATATAGTCATTTAAAGAGTGCACACACACAGACACACATACACGCCACGACAAAGAAACTGCGCGCCATCTCGGTGAATAAAAAAAGCGCGCGGGAGCATAAAGTTTATGAATATGTATACGCGTTCATATACTACGACTCGCAGCTGACTATAAAAAGATGAACGGCTTGAAAAGCATCCGCCTACGTACTTACACACTGCGTTGAACGAAAAAGAAGGTCGCGTCGCTAAATATCGTTCATTAAAGCGAGCCGCCGCCGCGCATCTCTTGCGACATGCGAAGATTTTCTAACAATTTTTTTCTTCTTTTTTTTTTCGCAGTGCGTTGACCCATTAATAATGAACAATTTAGCCGCGAGGCAAAAGAAAAAAGAAAAGGTGATAAATTGCTAAGAGGCCGACTATGGATCATTGTAATTTTCACGGAGGGAGGAGGATACAATGTGGATAACGCTCACGGGCTTTTGCCATTTTTCGCCGATTTGTATGCGAATATTATATGAATGATGCGATCGTGAGAAATATAAATGATCGGTTATAATTAGAAGGTGTATGAAACGAAAAAAAATCATATTTTATTTTCTTTTTTGACACTCCAATTAAACTCACAAAAGCTGTCATTCAAGTGTGCCATTTTAACGGCATGTATAATGTACAAAGGAAGTATCTGCGCGAGGCATTAGAATACACTTTCACGCCAGTTATGCCAGAGTATATTTTACTTTTAATAACCGATAATCGCTGCCCTCCCTATACGTCGAAGCGGATAGGAAGAGAAAAGAAACAGGGAGAGAGAGAGAGAGAAAGATCGTCTTATTGTAAAATCGAGCAGTAAACCGCGCGGATAAGTGGCATACCGAGAGAGAAAGAGAGAGAAAGAAGCTGGCACACTGATCATTTCTACCGCACCACACGTTTTCTGCACGCTTGCTATACAATTGCAACGAGAGACTGCCGACGAGCACTGCTTTACGACAGTGTAAATCACCTGCAGTTTTACTTTTTTTTTTTCTTCTCCTTTTTTTGTTTTATTGCCTTTTCACATTGTTGTTAAACACACATAACGCGCTCGTCATCTATCCTTATAAGCACATTGAATTATACATTTTATGCGCTTTTATACGCGAATAAATCATTCGTCAATTTATAACACCGATGCCAATCATACTTCGACAATAAATATTGTAGATGAATTATTTCTTTTTCTATTTTCTTTCGTGGAAAGTGTGCATGCAGGGTTTCTTATTGGTACTGAAACTAACGTGAATCATGAGCTACTTATTTGATAAGAATCTCACTTGCAAGAAAGTAAGTTTTATGATTTTTTTTTTGGATCAACTGATTTACTCGGTGAATATCTCCGATATTTAGTCCAGTAAATATATATTTTTCCAGTGTAACGGTTTCAAACGTAGTAGCAGGTTTTTAATCCGAAATTATTACCTGTGGATCAGAAGTGCTTCATGGAAAATTTACGTGGAACGAGTTTGTGAGAACAAAAAGTTCCTTTAAATTCCATCCCATCAATCTTTTGGATTTCATAATTCGCAAAAAATAAAAAAAATGTACCGACCAAATATTCATATACCTACATTTTCGAACTCACCACGGACGATAAATTATGAAAACAACTTTTTTTATTCAAATATTTCCCAGTGAAATATAAATATATATATAAGTATGTAATACACAAATCTCGAGCACGTGAAAATGAGCTTTTACGTAAGAGGTCGTATATAGCGTGCAAAAGTGATTCTACATTAGAAAACAAGTGTCAGCGTTCGATTTACACGATCCTCTCTCTTACATAAAGCATCGTCGATTTTTACATCGCTCCTCAAAATCTCTTCCTCATTTCAAGCGAAAAAACAAGAAGTAAAATTAAAAAAAAAATATCCAACCCTTCCATCCCACCCGTAATAACTAACGTCGATATACGATAGGATCTGTTCTGTCTCTCATGCCGCGGTGGCGGCAGCGGCACGATAATCGTTTTGGCGAAAGTCGTTCCTCCTCTAAGCATCATTCGAGGAAGCAACATCGTGTCCGTGCATCTTCATTACGCGACTTCACTCGCTCGCTCGGAGGTCACGCTTGCTTGCCGGTAGGTAGTGCCCGATCAATTAGCCTTGCAGCCCTCGTTACGTTACATAGCACAAACAAACAGAACAGAAGAAAAAAAATACAGCAGATACGAGGTTTTTCCTATACCACGAGCGTGGATACCTTATCAAACTCGTGCCTCGTTGCCGAAGGATGCCCGCGATTTTCTTGCTCGATTTCAATTGCCGCATTGCTTGCTCTTCTTGTTCTTCTTGTTCTTCTTGTTCTTCTTGTTCTTCTTGTTAGCGAAGGGAATTAAGCGCATGACTCTTTTTTCCACGCTCTTGGGACGATCGAAATCTTCTTTTTCCAGAGCGCAGTTTAATTGTATGATTCTTCTCTTCTGTTTGTTTGTTTTCGTTTTTTTTTTCTTTTTTATTTTTTTCGTGTTTCAGTGGGAGAGGTATGGGAGAGTTTTTGGGTTGGTCGCGCATTCCAATTTGTGCGATTTTTTTTTAATTTTCGTTACACAAAACCGGGAGTGGAGCAGTTCGAAAGGTCAGCGGTAAAGAGTTTTGCTTTCACAAAAAAAAATGTTAATTTTGTTTTCTTTTTTATGCCAAGGACTAAACGCTATGCAATTTTTCTTTTTAGAATCTCAGGTTCATCAATTTTAGATTCGACAGTTGACTGACATAGAAAGTTTGCAAAAAAAAAGAACGTTACCTCGGGCGTAGTTGGCATCGGATGCGCAATTTTCGGCGAAATCATTATTGTGCGTGCGAAATTACCTTTGAAAAAAAAAAAGAATAATATTTTCTGTATGACCAGTAATCCCTTCGCGGATTACGTAAAAAAAACAGACACATCCGACAGAAATTTTCGCCCGAAACGACTGACCCACATTTTTTTTAACGACCCTTCTGCACGTCAAAAAGCATATAAACACTCGGAAGATGCGCCGAATTTTTTCGCTCGGTAAACCGTAAGTGTAATCTCGCAGTTAAGAGGCGCAATCCTCGCAACAACAACCATTTGTGAGAATTGGTAAGTATCATCTCGCGAACGAGAAAGAACGAAGAAGAAAAAAAAAAGTATTCCGCGAAGCCTATAATTGTCCGATACTCAACGCGAACGAACACAAAAAAAAATCCTCACTTACGTTCGGCTCCTCCGCATACGCGCTTCAACTCATTATCCATCTGCGCGCATTTCAACACTGCACACGTCTGCTACATGTATAATGCTAAGTGTACTACGACCTTGAACTTCTTTCGTAGCTTTTAACCCAAATAGACAATGCGCATCGCGCGCAGAAGCGTACATACCTCCTTCATTAACATACAATTCTAGTTTTGTAACGAAGTCGAGCGGAGGTAAGCGCGTTAAAATAAAACGACGTCGAGGATATGTTTGAAGAACAAAAAAAAAAGAGGAACGCGAGCACTTCGTGCTAAGCAAGCGAATATATATGGGAGGCAAACGTGAACCGAGTGACAAACTGGAATATGACTTTCGCTGATTTTACCTGAGATTTGCATAAACGATGAAATTACTTAAGTTGCCTCTAGAGGTCTTTAGGGCTAATTTGGTTTTGAAATAGTGCGCACTCATTCAAGAGCAACTCTTGTGTCTTTCATATTTTTTTTCTTTCGAATCACTTAGAGGATCTGTCAGTGAATCGTATGTGCTCAGAGACACGCCTCCCTTTTAGATTGTAAAAAAAAAGTAACGAAAGTATAATTATTGAGCTTATTGATGACTAAAGTATTGAATTATCTTTTATATGGATCGTTTCTTTGTCTGGTTATTTCTGCAATGCTTCATTTTCACGAAATTATCAATTCTCTTCAAATGTAAGTACAATGTTCGATTTGCACGATGGGAAATCGAGAAATATGATTGAAATATCTACTTCACTTTACTATCGGCTGTTCAATCTGTTGTCGATGACACGAAAAAAAACTGGAAAACATGGATATATGCGCGCTTGGTAAATGATCTAGTAATATTAATGACGAAGGCCCCATTTCACAACAAGAATTTTCCCACCTTCTCATCTTCTACCATTCTGCACCTGTTTTTACAACTCTCATTTTCAAAGCTCTACTGAGCCGTTGAGAAATGAGTTTTCACCTCGTAATTTAATGTTTATATAAAATATTATAAATACGATAAAATATTAAGGACGATGAAATTAATTTGAAATATTTCAAATCTTGTTATATTCTCAATATTCTTGTTGTCAAAAGTAGATTATATCAAGAATACTATCAAAAAGTTATTGACATACCCAAGTAACATATTACTTCACCTAGCGTCAGAATTACAAACCATCAATATTAAAAAAAAAAAGAATCATCGTGCAAGTGAGTCTATATACTCATTTCCTCGCAGCAAATTTGCAGTCGGACGAGTCTAGAAAAATCGGAGACGTATAATCTCGACGACGACGACGACGGCTCGACAGATGCGCGTGACGCGAATACACGCGTATATAAACATAGACAAAAGCCGTGATGCTTGCGTAGGTATATACTTGAGCATCTCTCTATCCTTTCCCGTCTCGTATAATAATTTACTTTTCCGAAGTAGGCGCAACGCAACGCAATTTACTATGACCCTTAAGACCGATGATGCTTATCACGCGCTCTTGCTCGTTCGTTCGCTCGCTTGCTTGCTTGCTTGGGGTGGATTCGGTAATTTATGAAACAAGCCTTACATGTACGTTTATAGCCATAGCACCTATGTTATTAGCTACGTGCGTGTACATTTTAAATCATCGGAGTCGTAGGCGCAGAACGCGAGGGTGGAGCACTTGTTGTCGTAATAAAATCGTCAAACGGCCTATTATATAATCGAAAAATCTCGTTCTTACCAAATATACGCATCAACGACTACGAAGTCAATTTAAAAAAAAAAAAAATTGATTCCACTTGGTACACCGAATGATTCATGAACTTTTTCTCCGTAATGTAATTTGGCATGTCCGAATAATAATAATCGAGCTATATATGACGCGCGAGTTACACAATCGATATACGAAACGTTCTCCAATCCTTTTTTTTTTCCTTTTCGTTACATCCAAATATTCATCGCGCGAGGCACGTGTAAAATAAACGATTGAATCTTATAAGTGTCTATTAATCATCGATCGATGGGATAATACAGATAACTCGAACCGCGCGCACGAGTAACGAATCGAATGAAAAAAAAAAAAAAGAAGGGTAATGTAGCCGTCGATGCTCGCTACGATTGACTGACGTGAGAATGGACGATGGTGTATGTATATTGACAAGTGTGAAGCCACTGCTGTACGTAGTACGTACACGCAGCCAGCGTGATATGCAAAATTAGGTTTCGCGTATATTACGAAAAAAAACAAAAAAATAATATAATCGTGCTACGGATTGCGTATGCACGTATATGAAAAGATTGGGAGTTAAGCTAATGAGGTTAGTACCTTGAAGTGGCAACTTTGTGCCTGTGAGAATTTGTAAACACTTGCTGTGTAGCTTAAGATTTATCCATTATTCTATTCTGACGGCCGTAAATATTACTTCACGTGTGCGTGCGTATATATATTATATACCTGTGTATATTATTGAGTTTTCATAACAACAAACTGTTTTTTTTTTCTTCTTGCCTTATCATCGTTCTGGCATCTCTCCGCAACGATGATCGATACACAAAATATCATATATACACCTCTCGCGTGTATATACTGTATCGCACACAATGTATGGCTTATACCAATTTTGGAGAGGCGAGCATTATCGACACTTATAAAGCGAGAGATGCCCATATATGCTGAAAGGCTTTTGCCAAAAACGGCGTCGATGTTGAGGGAATTCGCAATTAAAAGCGAGTTTTTTGGCTTTTAATTGCGCCCGCGCAGCATAGGCGAAATATAAAAATTACGGGGGCCTCGATCCTCTCGTAGCAGTAGTAGTACAGCGTATATACGTATATATAAAACGTGTAAGTAGGTATATATACGCTCGTTAATAATTGCGCGAGGCTCTCGAGCGAGCGAGCGCCCGTGAGAACGCGTGCAACTTCTCTCCCGCAAGACTCTTGGGTGCTAAAGCCGCAAGAGACTTTCTCTCTCTCTCTCTCTCTCTCTCCTCGCAATATTCTCGCGCGCCGGCTCCCTATGTGTATGTGTGTGTGTATATGCTGCACTGACCGAGTTCACTCTGTGTGCAAGCGATGCTCGCTTTTATCTATGTGACCCTTTTGGAGTTTCTTCTTCTATTGTTTTTTTTTATTTTGATGACTAATATTTTTTTAATTTTTTCAGAGAAATATTGAATGACGAGGTGGTTTTTATTTAATTGCCATTTATAGTTGGCGTTAGATTCATTAGACATTGTCGATTAAAAAGAGACATGCAAGACATTTTCCTCTGATAATGTCGTCACGATTTAATAGTTTTTTTATATAGAAAAATAGCAAAGTCATTTGTAGGTAGAGACCAATGACTTCACGGAAGTGTTTTTAGCCGACTATTAAGTAAAGCTATTGCTTCAGTTATCAATCCGATTAAGTAATAACAAGTAGATCAAGAAAGTTCTTATGATATACCTGTCAAAAAAAAATATATTTCAAATCTAAATGTTATATATCGTAATTAGTCAGGTAATTCGTTGATTATCATTACTATGTTTCTCGTGTTATCATTAGAAAAAAGCTCGAGAGAAAAAACTATTTAACAAATATTCTTAATTGCTTTCCTTTTCATCGGATATCTTACAAGTTGCAATAATAAATGTATACAATCGTCCGATGCAGATAAGCAATGGCTTTGAATAACTTGTAAGGCGTGTATTATTCAAGTTTTTTTTTTTCGCCAAGGTTTTTAGACCAAGCAACAGCTCCACTTTTTAAATAGGTTTGTAAGTACAACATTAACACATTCCGCATTTACACTGTGAAAGTATAAGTTTTTTTTTCCTGCTGTTGTCTTTGAAGAAACAAGTTTTTTGCGTCGCGACTCTTTTCTGAACAAACTCACTTTTTAAACGCTCTGATTTCTCTCCTCGCTATCCTAATTCTTATGCAAAAAAAAGCTCGCAATTTGGTTTATTAGTAATTAAACGATCGTAGGAAACTTTTTAAGGATGCCGTAAAATATTGCGAAAAAATCTGGCTGGATCGCGCGGCGCAGCCTCTCTCTCTCCCTCGAAAAAAAAAGAGTTTTTCCCATGACATAACCGCGCGCGCACTGCATACTTTCCGTCGACAAAACAATAAATAGAAATGAGATTTATAGCCGAGCTAGAAGTCAAACGATGGCATTAACTCATATGCCGGATTCTTTTTTTTTTGTACCTCTTTCGTCCACTTTGCCAAAACAACAAATTGCAACCTGATGGCAATAACTCCTGGCGAAATTTATAACTCGCTCGTGTATAGTCGAACGATGCTCTCCATTATACATATCAACATATAAAACCCGGCTCATTTAATCGAGAACGGTTGTCGCAAATCACTTTAGCGCGCCGCAGTCGTAAAAGCCATACTTTGATGAATTGATCGCGTGGATGGCGAAACAAGCTGAAAATTTTTCGTCCAATCATCGCGAGTTTCTGTAGCTCGCTCGCGCGAGTTTTGCGATGTCGGAAAAGTAAAGGTGAAGAAGGATGCCTTGCGCGATAGTCATTACAATAATCTTGCAATTCGCGGCAGAAGTGTCGCAATGCGCCCGCGACTCACCGCGCTCTAAACCTTACAGCTTTACTCTCGGCGTTTTATTTGGTGGGTTAAATTTGTGTGTATCTTAAAAACATAAACCTCCTTTTAGCGCGCGTCGCTTCTTTTCGGGTTACCGTGTTCCACTCTTCTTCTTTTTTTTTATTTGCTTCTCTTTATCCGCTAATGGACTGCAAGCACTCTTACAAAACAGCTGCTCTGCACTCTGCAGTCGAGTTTGAAAGATCTGTGTGAGTTTTCATTAATTTTTGCGAGCTTAACGTTTTCGGCTCTCGCTGATTGCTCCCCATAATTCTCAATTAGCAAGTCATTTGTCAATTGCGACATTGCGAGTTAACTTATTCGGCGCTTAGTTCTATAAGAGGACATAGCGATTAATTTGCTCGGTGTATAACGAACTCTAACAACCCAAAAGATTATGTTTACTGTGATTTATAAAGCAAGTAATCATAATTTTATGTTTGCTTTTAATTTCGTACTTTAAAATATCGTAGCGGTAGCTCGAAAAGTCGAAAAATTTCGAATATAACAGCTGTTTCTTTCTTGATGAAATAATTTAATAGATATATAATAGCAGTGTTCTCGATGATGAAGCAAGCGAAACTGGAAATATGATTAATTGAAATAACTCAAGATGATAATTCATTTCAGTGGCTTTTGCAAAATCAATTTCTACTTGAACATTACTAAAAAAAAACGTACATTCCTATTGCAAAATAAATCATGGCATCTCGAAGCCGCGCGCTTATACCAAGATAAAAGAGAATTCAAAGAAAATCCCCTTTAATTGTCCAAGCGCCGAGATACAGCTGCAACAATAGAAATTTCCATCCTCTAATTTTCGCGACTTTGATCTTCAATAGGCGCGCAATGTATGTGTGTGTGTGTATGTCTACCGAGCAAAGAGACGATATATAGCAACTGAATATATATACGTTGTAACGCGTCAGATGGTCGCAGCTTGCGAGCGCGCGAGTTGTGGACGCACAATCGTACCTATATACTCTCGGCTTTTATTCAATCCGAAAATAGAATTTCTATGAGCTGCTGCGTGAGTAGCCGCGCGCATCCCTTTAATTGCGCCTTCGGCATCTCTTCTTCTCTGCTGCAGAAAGAGAGAGAGAGAGAGAGAGAGAGAGAGAGAGAGAGAGAGAGCGAAAGAAGCAGCTTTTCTAAAGGCCAATAAATCCTAAGCTAGCTAGCATGTGCTGCCGCCGCCGCTCGTGCACATCGGCATTTCCTTATAATCCCAAGCTAGGCATGACGAGGAGGAAGAAGAAGAAGAAGAAGCAGCAGCAGAAGATTGTGTCGCGGTAACGAGCTCCCGTGTAGTTCGCCATTATGCGCCGCGCACGAGAGAAAGAAAGGCGTACGGCGCTTCCTCTCGCTTATGGGGAAAAGACTTTGCAAAAAAAAATTTTTTTTTTCTTTTACGTTACACTGAATTTTATATACATACACACACTCGATCAGTGTTATATTGTAGCTTACATAAGCCGACGTGTAATATATATTTCATCGACGAGCTTTCGATATTATCGAATAATATCACACGTGGAATTCTTCCTGATATGTTCGCGTACATATAATACACATACAGGCAAGTGTGAGTCATTCATTCATTCAATTGCGAAGCAAAATGTACCGTTAATGCCACGTGAGATACGATCTCTCGGTGCAAATAATAATATAAGTGTAACGGTCGCGGGGCGAAAAATTAGTCCTTTATTTTTTTGTTTTGTTTTTTTTTTGCACGACGAGAAGACAAGTTGAAGACCTCGCTACCGTGTACAATAATTATTATTAAAACGAAGAGACCTTGCACGGCAATGTCAAGGTCTGCGGGCCCGTATATACCTTGCAGTCGGTCGTTTTGGCCACGAAACAAACCAGTTGGACTCGCTCTCCCGACGTATAATATAACTCGAGCTAAAACGGCATAATATTAAATTGCCCAAGCGGGTATGATGTCTCTTTTCTTTTTTTCTTTTTTTTTTTGTTCTTTTCGGTGAACGCAGGTATGCGCGGTTGTTTGTGTTGGCACCTGTTACACGATACTCACCGCAGCGATGAGATAAAACACGCCACTTGTCAATTGGATCACGTGGTGTAATTCCCCATCACATTGCGAGCATATAGCACCGCCGCGCGTATTACCTAATTAGCGTTCATCACGCTACATTTCGTTTGCGGTTTTACGAGCCTCGCCCGAGCGTTTGACAATATGCTGAATGAAAATCAACTGTTATTGTGCTGCATGTTGTATGTGTCACCTGGTGAATTCTCTTTTTTTACTTTTTGTTGTTTCTTTCTTTGCAAAACAAATACTTTCCAATCGCATAACTATCCAATTAAAATTCAAGCGTACGGTGTAACCATGTCGGAATGAAATGCGTTATCGAAGGCGGGGTCTATATTGGTGCTCTGTAAGAAAAGTTGTTGTGTACAAAAAAAAAGAACAATAAAATTATTCCATTTTTTTTGCATATTTTTACAGCAAAAGAAAAATTCACTTGAGGTCATTCCTCTCGCAATCTTTTTTTTTTGTCGGCTCGTCGAGGTAATTGAATACCAAGTGAGCCGTGAATCGATGAAATTTTACTGCTCGCAAGTCTAATCTTCCTAATCCGTTGGCAGCGTTTAAAAGAAGCAAAACCGGAGAAAGAAAACAACTAAACAATAAGGAAAAATATAATTCTGGCATTTCCGAGTTCTCTTTCAGACTGTAATTTAGAAAACGCGCGCGCGAGGAAAGTCGAAACCGTTACGGCGAAGGTCTCGCGGTCACGACTTTACGCAGAAAAGCAAAAAGAAAAATAAGGAACTTTTCACGCCCGCGAAATAAAAAAAGGAAGTCAGTGGCAGTTAATTACAAAGCCTCGCGAAAAAATATAGCCAAACGCCGTTGGCGTTATATGTTCCACACAGCAGCTTTTTCGGGACGCGCGCGCGATAAGCGATCGCGCGCAAAGATTTCACCGCGCTGGAAAATATTTAATTGTTGTCGGGATCTCTCTCTCCCTCAGCGCGGAATGCAAATAATTCGCGATGGGTAACCGATAGCGAATTGCGCAAAAAAAAAAAGAAAAACATCGATAAGACATTCTCGCGCGCCGTGGAACATCGAGAAAACTAAATATAGGCCCTAGATAGATAAGCAATCGGACAATGAGTAATATTTTAATCGCGCATGCTCGCGAAAATTTTATTTTTTTGAAAAAGATAAAAAAACAATCATCGATCGATATCTCGCGTACGGAGAGAACAATAAAGTTTCCTCGCCTCGGTTTATTAATTGCACATCCGGCGAGTATCATATAGATCGGCGGATCGCGATTTTTCACTCTTATTATAGGCCTCGCGCTCACAAGTGCCTGCGTGAGAATGTCATTTTCGATTTCTTTGTGTCTCTCGCGATCGATGCTGCTGCGTAATGCTCTTTCTCTGCGACTTTATTCTTTTTTTTTTTCGCGACTCTCCTCTCTTACTTGAGTTGATGTCTCGTCCCGATTGTCTGTGTGTATATATGTGTGTGTATGTATTTGCTTTGTCTGCGACTCTTTCTCTCTCTCTCTCGCGAGCATGAGATGTTGTTCTTTCGGTCTGAGATTTTGTGATTTACAATGCGTATTGTGCAAAGACTATATGTGCGGCTGCTGCTTCTTTTTTTCATATTTGACTTTACGAGGAAACCCGCGCTGCGTTTTCTTTTTGCGCGTATGTATGTTTGTGTGATGAACGCTCATGTTTATAAAAATATATATATATGAGGAACCCTCTAAAGAAAATCTCAAACGTTGTGTTCTCTCCTCGCGGTGCTATACACGTGACGCAATGTTCTTTCTCTCTCGCGGTGGCTATTGGAAAAATAATTAGGAAAATAAGCGCTTACATAAGGACTTAAAATATAATATACAATAGATAAAATAAATTTGAATACGCTGCAGCCAACTCTCCGCTCACTTGGCTCTTACGGATAATAGAAGACACTCGAATTGCTTTCACCATAAATCACAACACGGCGAATCAATCCTGTCTCTCACTATATATACGCTCGCACATTGTTCTCTCACACCCCGCGCGATAGTTTTACGTTTATAAAGCGTTACGTATTATGAAAATCTCTGCGGAGCCGAGCGAAGCGGGCCTATATAGCTAATTAAAGCTCTCCACACGCGCGCATTACAATTTACAACTATGGACGCTGGGGCAGAAATTTCACCGCACAATGGGCGTCTCGAATTTATATATATATATGTATATATACATTCCTATAATACATACTCGCGAGCTCGCGCATCTGGTTGTACTCTCTTGCGATTTCTCTCAATAAATAATACGAGATAAAACCGCGAGCGAGTGTTTGCTCTTCGAGATCGAATCTTGGATCACGAACAGAGCTACACAGAGAGAGATGCGCGTAATCACTTTCTCCTTGCAAGTGCAACTTTCAGGCTCGTCATCTCTCTTCTCTCACACGTAACCCCGCCATGACCTCGGCTAACGAGCATATTCTCTCCTGCTGCAGAGTCTGGACATATAAGTTGATCGCGAGCCGACGATTGCACGAAACCATCCTATATATACTATATACGTGTTTTGGACGAGTTCGTGGCTAATGACGCGATCGATAACATACATGGAATTTCAATTGTTACAATACGATTACTTTTTTTTTTCGTTTGCGAGAGATGATGATGGATCGAGGTGGTTTGTTCTTCGCGATCGATATCGACAATAGTCTTTTCGATTTTAATGACGATCGGTTTTTAAAGATGACTTCGTGTATGTATCTGATAAAAAAAAGAGCTTGGACAAAATGAATTCAATATGATTTTTTCGAAATGAGTTTCATGAAATATTAGTGAGCTTAAAGGTATGACCGTTTTTGTAAGTGTATATTCTTTCTCAACTTCAGCATTCTCTTTATCGAATCTTTTATTTTTTTTTTAGTGCGAATAAATTGATGAATATCTACGGTCTGTTAGAAATACAATTATATCAGGGCAAATAACGTATGAATAAATTTTACATTTATTTCATTATCGTAGATCGTGTTACACCTGAAAAGATATTGAATAATGATCGAGAAAAATCCACAGAGCATAATTGCATTTTCTTTTTCAAAGAAAAGGGTTATCACGCGAGGACGAAGCGAAAAATAAATAAGATTTCTAAATTCCATATAGCATGAAAACGTCTCTTCTATGTACGCATCAATTACCGTTTTTTTTATACGCTCATGCATTCATTAGGATAATCTCCACCGTAGATAATTCTCTAATAGAGTTTAATTCACAATCAAGAGAGAAAGAGAGAAAAAAAATCTGTGAAATGATAGCCTCGCAAGCGCGCGCATACACACACACACATGCAAATTCAGATTATATTGTCTATCATTAGACTTTCCGCGAAAAATCCATACGAAATAAAGCACGAAATCGATATAATTAAGTATGCATACGAATAATCTTTGTCTGCGCGCCGCGATAAACTCGGCAATTTATATACACCTTCTTGCTCGGCGTGAGAGATAAGCAAGCATTATTCCACTCATTAATCCATCCAATTTAGCAAAAGTCCATATAAGCAAAACAGTTTAGCAATAGAAGCGCATCGTATCAAACACACACACACACACACACACACATACACAATTGAAATGGCATCAGTGTGTGTGTGTGTGTGTGCGCGCGAGGTGTGTTATTAAATCGAATGTAATATCAAGATTATTGATGCTGCGAGCCAGCGTGCGCGCGCGCGCGACGCCCCATTGAATATCCCATCAGATTAGCGTGTCCGTATAACATTAAAAGCGCGCGCTTGCGAAAAACTCTCTCTCTCTCTCTCTCCCCCTGTCTTCTCCTCCCCTTCAAGGCATCATGCACAGAGCACAGCTTTGAATAATTATTTCGTTCATTTGAATGCGCGGTGTATTTAAATTCAAACACGCCCGCTTTTAAATGTACGCTCGCGCACATCTCTTTTTTTTTTCTATCGTGTTATATGCAAAAATAAGACGAACAATTATCTCCTACCGCGCGATGAGGATGAGCTCTCTCGGGGGGGAGATAGAGAGTCTATGCCAATTAACGTCTTCTCGCATTGGTTTTGTGTTTTTTTTTTCTTTTCGCGAGATAACAGCTCATTAGACGCGAGCGAGAGATGAAAATGAATTTTCCCACGTATACGTACATATGCACGCACCTTGACCCGCGCGTAAAACTCGAATTTTCTCTCTGTTTCTGTTTCTTCGTTACGCGGGCTCGTTTATTTTCCGGCCAATTAAATCTCTGCCGCTGACCGCGAGAGAGAGAAAGAGCACGCGACACCTCGGAAAACCGCGAGAGAGTTATTTATACATTAGATACACACAATGCGGTGTGGGTATATAAGTATAAAGGGAGGGGGAACAATAAGGAAAGGTGCTGCTGCTGCTGCTACTTGGCTATGGGCATCGAAGGGAAGAAAACTTTCTAATTTTGTGCGCGCCGTGCGCGCTTGCTTATAAACGGTGAGCGGCTAGCGAAGGAAACGTCATTTACAGACATCCTCATTACGATCACGCTTGTTGCTGCTGCTATACTGCTACTGCTGCTGCCGTTACGCTCGGTGATCATTAATAAGATATACACACTTAACAGCGTTCTATGTGTCTGTGTGTGTATATTGCGATGCTATGAGATACACACGACGGTTTTCACGTGGGTAGTGTATAGGTTTGCGATATGGTTAGTATAGAGGAAAGCCGATGTTTATGAGGGACGGCTCTTCGAGAGTTTTCGTATTCGATGTACTTGCCTACTTGGCTGTCGGTTTCGTTGCTTGCGCATACGCACGCGTTGTTTGATCGAGTTGACATACTGTGTGAATCGAGCAGCCGAGTAACATTTACTGTAGATTACGTTTTTTTTGGCAGTAGATCAAACATTTTGAAAAGAGTAGAGAAGAATTAGTTGTGTTGATTTTTCGTTTCAAAGGCAGTGTTGAACGGCTGCACATAAACAATAAATTGGAAAGTTTATTTTACGGTTTGGTGAGTGAAATGACAAATTAAAATTACAAGTATAAAAATACATTGAATGTTTTCTTCCGTTGAGAAAATTTAAAATGAAATATGGTTTGTTTTCAGAGCTGAAAATTAGTGGACTTGTGAATTTGAAAAAATGTCGGAGTTTAGCAATGCAGGTGACGTACAACAAACTTCATCATCAACATGGAAGTGGACACTGTCCAATTACAGGGCATACTTTCCAATTACAAGCAGCACACAGCCATCAGTCATTTCACCCAAATTTTCAATAATGCAGTCTGGTGAGGTCACAAATTGGCAATTTGAATTGTTTCCAAACGGTCAAGATGAGAATTCCAAAAACTTTTTGTCGGTATTTCTCAGCAATTTAGATAAATCTGATGTAACAGCAAAATGGGAATGGTCTATTTTAAATCAAACAAACAGCACAGTTTTCTTTATGGATAGGTTAAAAAGTGATAGCTTTAAGAATCCAGTTTTAAAGTCATGGGGTTATCTAAAATTCATAGGACATGATTTTATCAACGACGAATCTAAGGAAGCTTTGACTAATAACACCCTCATACTGCAATGCCGTATTGTCATTGATGATTCAAAGCACAATATTGTGGAAAGTATCGATCCAGATCAATTGAAGGATGATTTTGAAAAGCTGCTGGAGAGTGAAAAGCACAGTGATGTTACGTTTGTCATCGGCAAAAAAAAGATGCATCTACATAAAGCAATTTTGGCAAGTCGTTCTCCCGTATTCGAGGGCATGTTTGAGCACGACATGATGGAAAATAAGCAGAATACGGTAAAAATCACCGACATCAAACTGAAAATTATAAAAGAAATGTGTCGTTACATTTATGCTGGAAAAGTCAATGAAATCAAAAGTGTAGCCAAAGATCTACTCATTGCTGCAGATAAATATTGCTTAGAAGAGCTCAAGATTTGGTGTGAAAAAGCAATGTGCGAGCAAATGAATAACGATAACGCTTTGGAATACCTTGAATTGGCAATAACTTACAATGCTGGATACTTGAAACCACGAGTTTATGAATTTGTCACAACGCATATAAAAGATCTTTACGAGACGTCGGCGTACAAGAGACTAGATCCAGAGATCAAAGATGAAATTATGGGCATTGTTATCGGTGTGAGATCTGTCAACTGATTTTGTGTTATTGTACTTTAACATTATTGCAATGTGCATTCTGTTTTTTCGTTAATTTTATTATTTTACTCAATGTGTTTCGATTTGGAATTTAAACACATTTACGTTGAATTGGCTGCACGTTACATTTTTCGTCGTTTAGTCAACAGTAAACGGTTTCGAAATTGTTTTATTGTGAAAGTCCATAACTTGTTTCAATGAGAATTTTTTGCGAGCCATTTGTATTTTATGCTGAGAACACGTATACATTTTTACCAGCTGAGTGGATGTAAAATAAATGATTTACTATTTTTAATTATACCTTCTTTATTTTCATTCATATCACTTTCAAGCATTTAATCTCCAATTATTATTGATACATTATTATTAATATTATGTTGTTAGAACCAATAATATATTTTAAATTTTCAGTATTGTAAAATATAAAAAACTTTTAATATTTTGAACATCGATATGAGCTTTCGTTTGAAACACATTTCAAAGAAAATTCATATTTACAAAAGAAATGAATAATTAACGTTATCAATATTGTAAATTTATTTCAGTCATCTGTTAAATATTTGCGAAAAAAATATTCGAGTTTGAGTGAATTTTAAAATACACAAACACAATTTTGTACATATGTGACCGCAATCTGTCATAACTAGTATATATATTCACAGTTTTTGTTTTGTAGATGAAAGTTTAGAACAAAAAACTTTCATGAAAAACGGAATAGCGTAATGATTTCACTAAAATCATGCGAGTATTTCTACAACGATATAGTACCAATAAAATCTGCATCTACGATTCTCAAATTTGTTTTGTATAGCCGACAGTCGTTGAGACTATATATTCGAAAGGCAATTGCATTGAAATTGCCGCAGCTATCTCCCTATCCCTCGGCAAAAGAGTTTAATTTCCCGTCGACTTTTCCAAGACAGAGAAAAAGAGAGAGAGCCGTATATCGTTTTATACATTATACCTTCCTCTCTCGTGATCATTCCCAAGCGGCAGAAATTCACATAATAAACGGAAATAAAGCCAATAAAGCTCTACACGCCGCGCCGACAGAGGGAAAAAAAGCACTCGAAGCAATATAATCCTTAATGTTCCTTCCTTGCTAAATCAGATGCGAGAGAGAGAGAGAGAGAGAGAGAGAGAGGGCAATTCGATATCTCGAGGTGCACGCACATATCGAGCAAAAAGTCACATACACATCGCATCCACGCTTTTTGTTCAACTTGATGGATTATCCTCTTTGCGCGCGAACGCGCAAGCCAAGATATAGTGATTGATAGACGCGAAAAGTAAGAGAGAGAGAGAACCTTAACGCAATCAACGTTGCGATTGTTCGAGATTCGTTTTTTTTTTAATTATGAAAATATCACGAATGTCAATGAGCAAAAAATCTACGTAACAGAAGCTTGTAGCCTGTATTCGTTTTAATACTCGACACACAATGGACCTGTTCATCATACGATTTTTTTTTTGGTTGAAGCTTCAAGAGAAATTTTCATTGCGCAACGCGTATAACCACGTTATACATACACTTTTATCGGAGCGATAATTACAGCGGGTCGCGCAATTGCGAAATTATTCGCGGGCTAATGCAGCGCGTTTCTATGCAGACAGCGACGACGACGACGACGCGAGTTAATAGCAAATGTGCTTAGCGTCAATTTACATACACATCTCGTGAGCCCGAGAGTATACATATAGAACGTCGTCAGGTGCGCGCGTGTGCACGTACATTACAAAGACGTTTTAATGTGGCCAGAAATAAGTATGTGAGATGGGGCCGACAAAGAGGGCGGAAAACTTGTGTGTTTTACGATATAGAAGGTTTCGCTCTCTCTCTCTCTCTTGAGGTTGTATGCTAATTATCGCGTTCGTATATGACTTTTCGGGCTTTCTCTAAGAGCCGCAGATAAATATCAATTTTAATAAAGTTGTAAATAAAGGACGAAGGGTATAAAGTGCGACAGTCACGGGGTTGCGCCAAAGGACTAAATGTTGGCATTTAATGTCCGCGTGTAAATTACGAGATTTTTCGCGCGCACGCGCTCTCTCGGCTAAATTACGGCGACGATTCGCTCGTTTTCACAGCCTGTATCGTATAATACACCTTCGTAAATTCAACGCTGAGCTTCGTTATCTCTCTCTCTCTCTCTGTAGCGCGGGGAAAAACATACTTTTTTTTTTCATCGATGTTTTCATTAAACGAACATTCGCGATAGTCATGTAACTTATTTTTACAAAGTTTCTCGACGGTTATTCAATGCTAAAAAAAGAAAATAAATAAATAGAATGTGTCATCTGCGCAATGAAATGAGTAAAAAAAAATGTAGCATTGAACTTTTGCAAGGTTTTCGCAAGTTTATCGATCTGTTTATATAACGCGCAGAGAGAGAGATGAGTACGAACGAATGAAAAAATCTTAACAATTCTCTCGAGTTACTTTTTTTTGTCGGTCTGTAAAAATATATAAACGGCACGAGAGCTGTATTACAAGAAGACTTCGCTCTCCAAGGCTCGCTATTATTTACCCAAGAAATTTTAACAAATTTTTATTTTTTATTTTTTTTTTTGGGTCGTATATTCATATACTTTTTCAAGCAGCGAGATAACACATTCCGTCACGACTATAATAAAATGGTAAAAACGCGTACGCGCGAGCGCTCGCGGTTTCGAAAGGCGGCCTGCACAAGAGGGACAGAGAGAGAGAGAGAGAATCTTTAATACATCACATGCGTGTGTCGCGCGCGCGGATTGTTTACTCTACATTTCTTGCTCGTCCATCTTTCTCTGGTCGTCGAGAGAAGAAGAAACCTTGAGAATCGACGACGAAGACGACGATGCACTATCCTATATGCGATGCGCGCGGCCTTCTTTTGCTATGAAGTAATACGCACGCCATAAAGGAACACGCACATAAACACACATACACACACACACACACACACACACACACACACACACACACACACACCCGTCGACCCTGAACGACGCTCGATTGTCAACTCTTCATTGATGTAGTGTGTGTGTGTGTGCTTGTTTCTTTTTTTTCTATCTCGTGCATTTTGCCGTTAATGGCAACTTGACGATGCGCTGAATACATTTTTTGACGAGCGATCGAGGCGGCTTTTACGTAAGTGACATTCCCGCGTGCGATCGATCGCACGTGAGCTAATTAGACGTATATGTATGTGTGTAGAGGAGTATTAGGACATTTTTACACCTGACGACGACGACGACGAGAGAGTTGTTTCCGCCTTTCTACATCACGACGAAAATTTCACTGATGACCTTTTTTTTCTTTTTCGTTTCGTGACAAAAGAGCGCACGAAGGTGAAAGCATTTTCCATCCTGCGGCCCTTTATGTACATATACACGTGCTTCGCTTTTCAAAATAATAAATGATGGCAAGTGTTCTCTCTTTACATTATCGCAAGAGTAAGAGAGAGAGAGAGAGAGAGAGGAAAAGGACACTTTGATTTTAATCCGGTTTTTACAAGGCGCGTAATCGCGATATCGCACTAACGCGAATTATATGTATATATATATTTTTTTTACTTCTTCTTTTACCAGGAAAAGAAAGTTTGTATTTCTCGTCATGCGAGAGAGCCCACTTATAAAAATTATACTTTCGCGATGTGTTTTTTTTTCTGCATACGTCTGCCATGTAATAATCTTTTTCTCTCTGCCGTATTGTCATTCACGACGATGATTTATTTATTTCGCGCGTCGATGGTCGCCGAGAAAGAGAAAAAAAAAATGATGAAGGTGTGCGTGCAAATATGTACGCGACATCAAAATACACTTTACGCCGGATGAAGCTGCTGCTGCTGGTGCTGGTCCTACCTTGAGAGGTGTTTATTATTATTTTTTTTTACAACACTTATTCCAATGGGAGGTTAAGTAGATAATACGCTCTTCGCGCCATGGCAGACAATCATCTAAGTAGCTTAATGCCCTCCCAATTATAATCTTATCTCTTATGTATACAGCGCGCGAAACAATACGAGAGCAGCGCGGGCGAGCCGAGGCGCGAGCTTTTTGGAAGAAGAGCATTATTATATGTGTGCCTGTCACGCAGGAACGGCTTTGAAGGTAACATGCGCGGGCGCGCGTCATGAATCATTCATGTTTAAAAATTTCTTTTGTATGGAAGATGATGGAAAACTTCCTGGAAGGTTCGAAAGCCAAATAGCGAGATGTATAACGAATGTATAAGTTTATCGTTAATCTGGGAAAGATTGAAGATCCTATATTATTAAACGAACGAACCCTTGTAAAATGACTGCGGATGACCGTAAAAAAAAAAGAAAATAAGCGTAGCCGCAAGAAAAATAATAGCTAACGAGGCGTATAAAAGGCCACCGTGCCCGATAAAAGCCACAATGCTGTTGTATATATAGGGTGGGGGAGCTCGATGCAACCGGAAATTCAGGTCATTGCAATATACTGAGAGACACATATTTTTCTCTCTCTTGATTTTCCGGCGCACGCGATGCACTTTCACGCAAAGGCCGCTAGGAAAACCCATAGAGTTCAGACGTTCACCAGCACACCAGCAGCTGCAATTTCGCTTTAGCGCGAGAGAGCTGCTGCTGCTGCTGTAGTGCATGCCCTTCTCTTTTTCACGCCGCTGTATATATACTACGACGCTATATATATAAGTAGGAATGTTTAGTTTGTTAAGAGAGTGAGAGAAGGATGCAGTTGGTTGTTGTGTGCGCTGCTGCTGCAGATTTCGGAGATTTCGACGCGCGCGCGCGCCGACTGCGATGGCGAAATTCACGTTGCAGAGGAAGTCTGCTTAGATGAGGATGAACTCCCTGTAAGAGACTTGTAATCGCTGTACGAAAGAGAAGCCATGAGCTGTATTTTTTTTTTCTTCCTCGTGAGAAGTGCTTTTCGAATTGTATTTGTCAATGCCTTCTTTTCATATGTAATATACATATATCTCATGGACAACGATCTTTATGACTTCATTTGCTTTCGTACTTGAAATCTCACGCAATTACGAAGACGAAAAAAAAAAATATCAATACAACTTCATTATAAATGCCAATTAATTTTCAATTCAGGAGACATAATGGATAAAACATATGCGAATCCTATTAGCGATTCTATTACGTTTCTTATATGTCCATATCCCTCGAGTGCCTAGATTATTCATATGTATATAATCAACTCAATTTATTTCCCACACAATTAGATAATACTACAACGATGATTCGCTCTTCTAAAAAAAGAAAATCACACTCTCACACTTCCTATAATACCACGATAGCCTTCAACTGAGTCAATCACATCCAAGCTTCTTCCCAAAAACAAAAAGACACATTGGCCGCGTGATTTGCATGATTCGAACAATGCCGTCGGCAAAAAAACAAATTTTTTCGTCGAAAACAAAAAAAAAGAGCAGTAAAACCACGCGCCAAGGAGTTGGCGCGATAGCTCCGCAAACTATATATGTATATATAAATACCGTCTCTGTGTCTCTTTCTCGCGAGTATACAATTATTAAGCATTCTTTTGACGTCACACGTACGTGCGCCAACTAGGCAATGTGTCCTAGCCGCCTGAATAAAAAAAAAATACTCTCACTTGTCTCGGGTTTGTTAATCCAACGTGACGAGCCACACACTTTCAACGCGATTCGTTTTTTTTTTCTTTTTCGAAAGTGCGTCGACGACGAGGCTTTTGTTTGGCTATGGAAATTCGATTTTGATTGGACTGGATAAATCAAGTATGCTTTTGTTTGGGTTATACATACTTTTTTAATTTCGAAAATGCACTTTTGAAAGCCGTTTAGTTTGCAATTGAATGGGAATGAGATAAGGAGAGCGCGCGCGCGAGCGTTGAATACCTGTGTATCAAGTTGCCTTCATAAATTCATATCGAAAGTTCTTGAGAACGCCTATGAAAGTATATAGAAAAAGCAGCAGTTGAATGGAAACAAACTGCAGTGGCGGCTATAAGAAATATACCACCGCATTAGAGAGAAAGAGAGAGAGAGAGAGAAAATTTCACTCGGACTTCCGCTTTAATCAACAAAAAGCGAGCGAGTCAATTGATTACGATTGCGAAAATACGAACCTGCATCGGTGTTCAATCGCACGACCGGCACGAGTCCTTGGTCGGCGGCAGTAGAAGTAGGCAACTCCTTGTCGGCGGCGAAAACTCCTCCAAACACGAGGAGGAGTAGCAGCACTCGGATCTGCGCCAACATTGTTTCTATTCCTCGACATATCATCACATTTTTAGCGAGGAAAATTGAATGAAACGTCAAAACACACAAACCAGTCGCCGAGAAATCGGGGCACGGAGCAAATATAATCTAACGCGAGAGTTTTTATTTGCGTGCTTAGAACTTGCTAACGGCGAACGCGAAAGTACATTAGAACGTACGAGAGCACCTCGTGCAGAAGTCCATGCCGCACTACTGTTGTAACTGTGTTGCTGCAGCGATCGTCAGGTGTTTGTATTTTAGCAGCCGGCCGCGCTTTCAACTTGCTGCGCCTCCACTTCGTTGCGGCCTTTCACCCAACTATTTTCCTTACTGACTGTTGAATGACGGTCTCATCTCTCGCTTGCGCGAGAGCGAGAGCGAGGCTTTTTCATTGAAGGCTTAGAACTTTTTTTTATGCGTGTTATATTTTTTAATGTATATTAGATTGTTGATATACACGAGCCTATATGCAGATTTGCAATTTGGGTGATAGCTATATTATCGTTTTTAATTTTCGACAATCCTGAACTAAGTTGATCGCGATCTCGGTACATTTGATTGCATTACGCTATAATTATAGTGCCTGCAGCCGATCTCATTTATAAATATATATTTGTCAACCTGCAAAGAGGTAAATAAAAATGATAAAAAATTCTTTGGAAACGACCTCTTTATTTGTAATGAGCCAGACAATTTTATTTGCAGAAAGCGATTCTTCTGACTTATTGTCGTGCACTAACGACGATTTAATTTATCTATTCTCGATTTCCATGCAATAAAAAAAATTTCCCCATAAATTATCCAAAATACAATTTACTAAGTACTGAAAACACTTTTCAAGACGATCATTATGACGAATTATTCCTTATTGAAGTAAAAGACAAAATTTTATGAAAAATGAAATGAATCAGCCAAACTTTTCACTTTTATGGTTCCTTCTCGAATAGTTTGAACTAAAATTTGCGCGTTCGGGAAAAATTTCAAGACAACCTTCTATCTGCGGCCCCTTCTACACATACAAATATTCGCCACACCCCTGATCCCCATCCATGAGTTTACCACCAAAGTGTGAGCGGCCAAAGCAGCGTCATAAGATTAATTCTCATCAGATGTTCAAAAATTACTTTGATCTTTGCAAACGCAAACTCGAAAAGATGAAAAATACTATCATCAATGGAAATTTAACGTTGTTTTCAGTTTTAATTGATAGCACAGAACAGTTTGTTAAACGTTGCACAAAGAGAGGTACAAAAAGTCAAGACATAATATCGAAATTGGAAAATGTGCGGAAAAAATGTCGTTCAAAATATTATTATGACGTCATCATTCTAAAACATACTAATATCATATTTAAAATCAAATTAATACACAAGACTGCACCTATTTTAAGCGAACTATTGGGGCTAAAAAATAATACGAATCACATGGTCGTGTCAAAAATTATCGAATACTTAGACTACCAAGATCTACAAAGTTTTAGTCATCTCCAAATTTAAAGATAAAGTAGCACGTGAGGTATCCGATTGTAAATGCGTCGTACCCGATCTATTTCATTTTCATTTTAAAACTTGAATAAACTATCTAATTCCTATAAGAACATGAATTAATAAATATAAAATTTCCACAAAAATTACTACTGCAAATGATTTGTCTTTAAGTTTCCCTCCAATCTCTAATTTTCTTTTCTCGCAGATTAAACGACCTGATATTTTCTCCAAATCTCTGTAAAAAAGGACATTTTACCTTTTTCTATGA
Organism: Galeopsomyia nigrocyanea; assembly: GCA_035047105.1. NCBI lineage: Eukaryota > Metazoa > Arthropoda > Insecta > Hymenoptera > Eulophidae > Galeopsomyia > Galeopsomyia nigrocyanea. Next base: position 105,373 of record JAWWMK010042603.1, read on the forward strand.
AAAGCCCTCAATGAGAACAGTTAGTCAACGTAATTCATTTAGACTTTCAATTATCCATCTTATTTTATTTTTCAAGCAACGCTTTAGGATGTCTTACTTTCCTAGCCTACAAGAGCAATTTTTCCACTTGATTAACTATAAGGGATCATCATTTATATCGGTTCATAAGTTTCGAACTCAATAAAATATCCCGAAAAAACTGGCTGTGACCCTTCCGTACAGTATTAGAATACGATAAAAAGTCGAATTAGATTTCGCCGGAGCTCAAGAGGGTAGCAATCACAATATTTGAAAATTCAAGTGTTCGACCAGCCTTCTTGTTATGGATTTTGCAAATTTGCAACCACAACTTTTCATTGTTAAAATATTATAAATATGAAACTTAAAGCTGTTTTAGCAGTATAATATTTTTAAGATGAAAAACATAAACACAAACATGGCTTCGAACTCTTAAATGTTACCATATATTGACCATCATTTGATTGCTTTACAATATTTTTAAAATTGTGATTATTATGCAATGATAGTTTATTCAATACAAAGCACATCAATTAATAAAAATACATTAATTTTCAATTTTTGAGGAATAACATTATATCCACGGAAGAAAATACTTTGGATTCATTGCGTATAACAGACAGGAATGAAGCAAATTGTTTTATTTGGGATGGAATAATTATTTATGGCATTGCATAAAATTTTTATATGAGTTGAAAATTAAAAAATTATATAGAGTATTCAAATATTTATGGTATATTTTCTGAGCTCGAAGCAATGTTTATGTCCCTGCATTGACGAAAACATTCAATAATTCAATCAAGTTTTTTTATCCAAAAGTTCTTCTGCCACACTTGTGCTTATAATTTATATGTTTCGTAGCTTCCTATATTCCACTAGAAGCAAATAGCTAAAACCGCTTTGAGACTCATATTAAGGGTTTCATTTATGAAAACATGTAGTCAAATGACATAATATATTCATCGAACATTTGAATTTTGCTAACTAGGCACCAGGACCTTTCAGGTGATATAGCTGTGTTACTTTGTTCGTAACTAACATATGACAAAGGCAAAAATAGTAATGACTATAATATGTTTATGATATATTTTATGCACAAACCAGATATACACACATAATAGTACCTAGCTATCATTTAACCAATTATAGCTAAATATAGGATGTAAATAATTTTAGCATGTGTGCGCACCAAACGGTATCAAATGGAAAAAAAAATTAACTATAAATTATTGAGTTCCATTGTTCAGATAGATTAACGCGTATTTTTTAGCAATAGAATAAATAAACTGATAAATTATCAGATTTATATTGCTAACTTTGAAACACGATGTAATATCCCAAACAAACAAACTTTAAAAAAAGTAACATTCAGCAAGTAGCCTTATTTTTTTATTATCTCATAAATAAAAGAAATATATAATTGTACTAAATACACTTAATGCGAAGCCTTCAATTTTTCTGCCCGAGAGAGCGACCTTGTAAGGCCCATGGGGCCATAAGGCTACAGTAGGTCAGTTCCCACGTAAATAATGTTTTAGAGTCTTGAAAGTTATAAGATAATTAGGGGGTTATAGGTTAGCAGGATTTTGGAGTTATACCTTTGCCAGGATTATTCGGGGAATCAGGGATATCCGAGGAATAAGGGTTATCAAGGGTTACGAGTTTTTCGGAAACTAGAACGAATTTCAGGTTGGGTCAAATCGCAGGAAAATTATATTGGTTGTGGCTTATAGTTTCTGATTAATCAGTGGGTTATAACTTATTATAGTCAGGTGGTTGTGTTATTAGAATAGTTTTGTTCCCCCCATCTGCACTTATCCTGGCTTGGGACAGGCACAGTGATGTTCACTGCGGCGGCATTAGGGGAACGGGAATTCGGGAATAAAGAAATTGAGGAAAAGGGAAAAGGAAAAGTGTATAAAAATCTTTAAAAACCATCTGGGATGTGTAAAAGGTGTAAAAATCTTTTGAAAGCATCTGGCTAGTGTATAAAATGTCTAAATTATTACATCAACGTTTCCTTGCCATGCATCGACTTTTTAAAGCTCTTGCTTTGGCATCAGACAGCCCGTACTTTCGTCCCAGCTGCTTCAAGGATGTGATTTTGACCATCCTAACAAAAACTTTTATCATCGTGGAATAGGGGCGACGAGCGGAGAGATTCCTTTTGGTGATATATTCAGTCGGTGAGAGTAATCGATTCCTTTTGTGGAACACTGCACAACCGACGCGAAGAATAATTTCGGACTCGGTTACGGATGTTGGTGTTCTTGAATCTCCACCGAGTTTTAAGTTGAATGGCTGTGCCAAGTCTTTGTATAACTTCGAGTTTCTCTCCATAATATCCTTGCGGTTCCTACCGTCTAATCTATTCAATAGGTCCCTCTATAACAATAACAATTTTCATCAGGGTATTGGATTGCATGGAATAGAGGCATTAAACTATGAAGTAGAGATTTCTAATAGCTTCAATACCTTCCAGAAACAAGGAGATATTAACAATAATAATAATAATGGTGAGGATAATCCGGAAACCGTGTGGGGCAATATTCAAGACGCGATAAAAACGGCTGCGAACACTTAAAGAAATCAGCCAATAACAAACCTTGACGCGGAGTGCGAGCTTTGGTTTAAGATACGAACAAAATCTAAATTAATTAAATTACGACGTTAAATACCGACGTTACTGCTCATCATTGTAATGCCGGTAGTTACGTAAGAATGTGAAACGTAGACACAGAATAAAAACAGAGGAGAACAGGTTCAGAGTATTTGAAAATAAAGTACTTAGGAAAATCTATGGACCAAAAAGAGATGAAGCGACGGGTGAATGGAGAAAACTCCATAATGATGAGCTGCATGTTCTTTGCGGGTCACCTAATATTAATAGAGTAATGAAATCGCGTAAATTATGATGTACGAGGCACGTAGCTAGAATGGGCGACGAAAGAACGGTGGCGCGAGTTATGAAAGGAAAACCGACTAGTAAGAGACCACTAGGCAGACCGAGGAATAGTTGGAATAAGACAATATAATAGAATTAGGCGAAGGCTATAATTACAGAAACTGAATGGAAGACGCACAGGAGAGAGATTTATGGCGGTCTCAGGTAGATGGAGCAATGAACTTCCGAGTTTCGAATGCTAACTGATAATAATAATTGAATTGTATGGATTATTGAGATAATTTTACCTTGAGCGGGTCGAGCATCTTCTTTTTCTTCTTCTCATCCTTCTCTTTTCCCTGTTCCTCCTCCAACATACACAGCGCTGCGAACAGTTCCATCTGAAAGTAGATCAGTCCCCACATAAAGAATATATGAAGATTACGGTTAGCGGAGTTATATCAGAGCTATCTGGGTTATCATTGTAGATTGAATTTTATTACCTCGACTGGCGATAAAGCATCTTTCTTTCGCATCAGGGACTCAGAATCCAGTTTTTCGATAAGTACTGAAATTTTCATCTGTAGTTTATTCAATATCACGTCATTCGTTTCTTTCTTTTCCGCACTGTCCTCCACATTTATTTCTTTGTTGGGAGCTGGCTCTGCTGGTTCATCTTTCTCCTCTTCATGTCGTCCAGACGAATTTCTTCAATGAGAACTGGCTCAGCAGACTCAAGTGTTTTCTTTTCGGGCTTGATGTCAACCGGAGCTGGCTCAGCTAGCTCATCTGGCTCCTCTTCACTGTCGCTCAGACAAATTTCTTCAATGAGAGCTGACTCAGCTGGCTCAATTATTTTCTTTTCAGGCTCGACAATGTCAACCAGAGCTGGCTCTGCTGGATCAGTATTCTTCTTTCTGGTTTTGGTAATTTGAACCGGCCCATCAAGTAATATCTCATCCGCAATGATAGGTGGTAATGCTCTCGAAGACATTTGACGTTCACCAGGTGGAGAGGAAGATGGTAAAGCGACAGGGATGTGCGATGGAGCAGATGTAGAATCCTTCTCAGTGTCCAATTTTCGTTTCTTCGGTTCTGGCACGAACTCTTCGTCAAAATCTACGCCCTTCAACATTTCCTCGATTTCCGATGCGTCAGCGGCCTTCGTCGAACCGGTGGGAGGCAGAGACATTCCATAGAGATCTAAAAGAGTATTCATCGACATGGGCCCAGTCTCAGACATAGTCTGCGCCATGGACGGTGGCCCAGGCTGTATCTTCGACTGAAACTCAGACAGCACCTTCGGCTGAGACTTGGTTTGCGCCTCGGTCTTACGTTTTCGGCGTTTAAAGACGGGGAGAACTGGTTGCTCCAGTGCGAACACCTTCGAATAGTGCTCCGGATCGCTTGCGAATAGGTTGAGCTGCAGCTGTCGCTGCATTAAGGAATCCGTTGCATTCTCTACTCGGACTATCAGCCCTTTCAGAGTCTTCTTGAGGCTTTCATACTTTTTGATGTCGTCCTCAGCTCGTTCTTTTTCCTTCTGAAGCTCCTTCTTGGTTATTTTCTCCCACTGAATCTTAGGCCTCTCAGCGAGCTTCTCGAGATCACATACTAACTCAAGTAAGGAGTCTCGAGGCTGCTGCTGCGGCTTGGCCGATTTGGATTTGTCGGTCTTTTGAACTTCGCCGAAGGCCGAAAACGGAACCTCTGTTGGCATTAAGTGACGTATCTGTCTCAAGTTGCCCATTGACCACATGCGCTTACTCATATGGAGATCTGAAATTAATATATAGTATTAGTGGCCGTGAAATAATCCGGTTACTGGGTTATATTGGGTGAGTGAGTTAATTGGATTTCATTGTTAAATATTCGTAGTACTTACGATTTTTGATCCTCCCATCGCGAGTCGACCGCCAGACTAATGCCCAGTTGTTAACATCCACCTTGTTGCCATACTTCTGCCATACTCCTGTTGCCATACTGCCATACAGGAGCCACATTGGGATGTACATTTTTTCAAGCTTCATCGCCCAAGACCGGATATGCGGAAGCAGGTGTAAAGGGCCTGCTTTTCCGCAACAAAAGCCCACTGTCAAAGCTATCAGTAGGGTGGGCGGGTTTTCGAAGGCTTCTAAAAATTCATCCAGGTGGCACACGTGTTTAATATGTTGGACCTGATTGTCAGCTGTTCCGAAGTAATGCCTCGGGTTCAAATGACTGCATAGTGGGATGTTGGCGCCAGTAGCCGATTTTCGGTAAAAATGGATGAAAGCCATGCCTTGCAAAGTGAAAAAGGTCTGCATATCAGGGTTCATAATGGGCAGTAGATCACGCTCAAGGCATCCAGTTATTTTCAATGCACGCCTCATCATTAGCCGGATAACCACCATACATTCAGCAGTACTGCTGTGCGGCCATTTGTAAATGTTATTAGGGCTATCAGTGTTATATTATGGATCTACGGTTATTATAGTTATTAGTATTATCCGGGTTATACTTACTTCAACTTCCAAACGTGGGATCGGATCACTTGAGAACTCAATCAGCGGATGGCAGTCTTCTTCAAGTCGTAATGCTAATCTGTCTTGAAGATCTGACCTATCTACCTGGGCTACTGGTTGACTTCTCGTCGTTTTTGGCACCTCGTTACTCTTCAGAGGAGCAATGAGCGATGAGGGCGCAGAACCATTAACTTTCCTAGGTGCAGTCGTTCGAATCACTGTGGGTACCTTTTGAACTACGAGAGGAGCAATCGGCGATGAGGACGGAGAACTATTAACTTTCCTAGGTGCAGCCGTTTGAATCACGGGAGGAGCAGTCTTCTTAACTACGACCTCCTCTTTTTTCTTGGTCTTGAGCTCAATTCCATCCTGCTGGTCAATTCGTTCGTACACAGCTATAGTACAGGATGTACTCACGTCGGTCCTTTTAAATATTTCATCACGTGTAAACACTGTACCATCTTCGCTGCCACCCTGTAATGTTATATAGTAATAATTATTGTGAAAACTCTTTAATATAAAACCAGATCAGATAATTACCATATCGTCGGTTTTGTAATAAAGCCCATTTGGCCCAGGCACGTAGCCGCAATAGTGACCAGAATTAGGATCTGGTCCTTTATGCAATCCCAGGCCTGGTCTGCCATACGTGACTCTGTTGTTGTCCCTGGTAATGATTTTGAAAGTTTCAGGTATATCCAAAGGTTCCTTCTTTGTCATATATTCTCCCTTCTGTTGGTCTAATAACCTCTGACAAATTCGATTGCCATGATGGGCGGGGCCGTCACAATTCTCCTCTGTACTTTATACATGATTGAACACTGAGGGTTCTGACATTTAGTGTATCGAAAGTTAATTTCGTCATTCAACATTTTTTCAATTCCAGGATTGACAAGTTTTGCTGACAGTGTGACTATGAACTGCAAATATTGTTATTATTATTATTATTGCTACTTCAAGGACTAAGTTCATTTTTTAACGCTGCAGATGTACACTAGGTAGCAAAAGTTAGTAAGCAAGGTACATTATAATGGTTTAATAAATAATTTAAAATATATATGAACAAAATGTGGAACAACATGTAGGAACTTACGTTTAAGGTTTGACGAAAAGGAACGTCATGTACATCTAGGTGCCTTCGTCCGCATGACTGCCAAAATATTGGATATCCTCTGTTTGGAATTCAAAGAGGGGCGATAAGTCTAAGTTGTGCCGATTGTCCAAACAATTTGTGACAAGTCCTCTCAAAAATTCGATGGCATCTTGTTGCTGTGTCTGCAAAACGAGGCGTGCAGTTTTATCTTTAGGTTTCCAGATCACTGCAAAGAAAAATTTCAATGCATCACAATTGTCAAAATAGAAAAAAGGTTTAATGAATTATTGCCTTATTTACGATCTTTCAAGGTGAGCAGACATCCACGTGATAGCTCAAGAGCAGGCTCGTTCTTCGAGGGCACGAAAGTCGCGTACTTGTAGAAAGTACAGTAGAGGGCGTGCAACGCACAGCCAACATAATTAGTGCTATTTTTAGTTTTACCATCAGCCTTTTTATCGTATCCACAGGCTAGGATAGTTTCGACTTCCCCCTCCATCCGGAGTCCCGTAGCGAATACACGATGACCAACCATGCGCCTATCACAAAAAAAACAGCCTTAAGATTGATGGCCATAGAAGCCGAGTTTTACCGCAATAACCATCTACGCGCCCATATAAAAAAATCGCAAATACGAAACGTTTTGCTTTTCGCACAGGCTCTCATTCTGAACCTAATACATTTATTGTTATTGTCAACTACGTGGAGTCCATATCATTTTCTATGCATACGGTAGGATGGATGACAAAATTTTCTGTGAATAAATTATCACATGTTAATTTTTTTTAGTAAAATTGATTGATTTTTCTAGGATAATGATACTCTTTGCATTTTGGCTTTCAACATAAGAGGAACATTTTTCTAGTTTGCACTATTTGATACGTACAGTCAGTTGTCATATATATTTTTGGAAAGTTTTCATGAACAACTAATCAGAGCGACTTTTTGAGAGATTAAAACTAGTGACTTTTTTTTTGCTTCCTCACAGAGGAAGTTTTGGTTTAGTGAAAACAATTTCTTTCTCAAAACCACTATAGAAGTATGTTTTGAGGTGTTAGGAATCATAATACATCATTTTTAAGAAATATCTGTATGTATCAGTGTTGGGCAACTCCGCAGTTACGTTACCGTTACGTAACGTCGTTACAATTTTTTTCAATAGCGACGTCGTTACAACGACGTTACTTTTAAATAAATTTGTAAATACGTTGCAAGTAACGACGTTACAGTAGTAACGCGTTATTGTAAAGAAGGTACAGAAAAAGTAACGCGTTAATTTCGAAAATAAAATTTTATACTGCACGTAAGATTTTTGCGATTTCGCCTACGCTACGGTAAACTGAGAAAAAAATCATCTTGTAGCAAGAAGATTCCTCTTGTTGCAAGAAGATTTTCTTCTCT